>VYZT01051416.1:154786-247365 GCA_013400735.1 Pomatostomus ruficeps | reverse complement strand
CGGGGCTGGGGGCGGGCCCGGGGCGGGGCTCGCTGGGGGCGGGGGTTGAGGCGGGGTCTCCTCCCGGGGTCCGCCCGTGGGGCTCCGGCAGTCCCGCCGGGCACTGGCCCCATCCTTGGGGGATCTCCCGTGGGGGATGAACCCCCGCGGCACCGGGAGCTGGGAACCGGGATCCGGTACCAGCACTGCCAAGCCCGGACGCCTTTAGGACCTGGCGCTCTCAGGACTGGGCGCTATCGGGACCAGCCACTATAAGAACTGGTCGCTATTAGGACCAGGCACTATTAGGACCAATTACCATAAGGACCGGCCACCATTAGGACTGATCAGTGTTAGGACCAGTTACTATTAGGACTGGTCACCATTAGGAATGGTCATTACTAGGAACGGTCACTATTAGGTCTGATCAGTATAAGAACTGGTCACTCTTAGCACCAGCCACTCTTAGGACTGAGCACTCTTAGCACCAGCCACTATTATGACCAGTCACCATTAGGACTGGTCACTATAAGAACTGGTCAGTATTGGGACTGGTCATTATTAGGACCAACCACTAGCAGAACTGGTCACCATTAGGACTCTAAGGCATGGCCCCCTGACCCCATTTCCAAGCCATGGGCGCTCCTGGATGCCAGGCAGCGTGACAGGCATGGCACAGGCTGGCACAGCCCCGAGGGCTCCGCAGGCCCAGGCATGTCCCTCTGGCCGGGCCGGATGCGGTGACGCACGGCGGGGCCGGGGCAGAGGGCAGTGGCCGCAGGGCCGGTCCTGTCGGCTTTCACAGCCTGACTCATGCTGGGGCTGAGTCCCTCGGGAGCTGCACCTGCTCCATCACCACCAGCACTGGGTTGTTCTTCTTCCCCAACAGCCTCACATTCGGCTCCCCTTCATCCCTGCGGGGGACACTCTGTGCTGGCAGGATGTGCAGGCTGAGGAGAGACCTTTGCGGATTGGGTTTGGCACGGCTGTATTGCTGAGGGGTCTATACAGGACAGTGTGCCCTGGAATTTGCCACAAAATAAATTCTTGAATCACAGCTGGCTAAAAGTCCCGGGAGAGCACCAGCTGAATTTACAGCCAGGACCAGGAACTTTATGCCTCGCTATCTAAAACTACAAATTTCCCTTATATTTGTTTTACCTGCACACCCACAGTGCTGAACCTGACCTTGGGTGGTGCAGCTCGGGTCCAGCTCGGATTCCCTGATGCCTGTTAGGGCGCTGAGCTCATGCCCTCATCAGCCGTCCGCCTTCCACGGCTTCGTGCTCAGCAAATCTGCTCCCGGTTCCTGGTAGAAAAAAAGGGCGGAGGAAGCTTTTGGTTCCTGCCGGCTCCTTTGAAGCTGTGGTTGGAAGCGGGTGGAGAAGGGAGAGCCCGGCAGGTGCCAGAGTGGGTGTCCGGGCACAGACACCCCGACGCGGGCAGTGCTGGAGGTGGGGGTGTTCCCTGCCCGTGACTCAGGGGTGAGCAAAGGGTGAGGTGCAGGTGGCAAGCAGGGACCTGTGCCAAGGTGCCAGGCACCGACTTCTCCCTGCGTTAGGGAAGGGACAGAGCAACCTTTGTGTGGGATAAACAAAAAACATCACTGCCGTGGCCCTGCCTGCATCCTACTCTGAGGGATGTGTCTTTCCATGGAGGAGCCAGGAGGGCTGGAAAAGCCCACAGAGGGGAAGAGAGGAGGGTGACTGCCTCCTGTGCCAACCCTGCTGAGCATTGGGCAATAAGGAAGCAAAAGAAATGGCCAAAAAACCCCAAGGCAGCAACGACAGGGTGTTGCGTCACTGCTGGGGAGATGCTCTGCAGGTCACTTCCCTTGTGGGGCAAACAGCCCCACAGCCTGGCCAGAAGTGTCCTGGCTGGCCTGTATCCCAAGGAAAGCAGGGAGGGGACACAGCACTGTGCATCCCAGTGTTGGGAGACCGTCCTGTGCAGGGTGCTGGAAGCCCCAGAGTGACATGCTGGGCTCAGGCCTGGGACACCTCAGCAAGAGACATTCCTCTCTCTGATGCCATGAAACCCTCCAGGGTGGGATCTCTGTCCCCAGCAGTGCAGGGCCAGCAAGGTCCTGCTGCTCACTGCCCATCCAAGGCTGGGAGAGGGCTGCTGTCAGGCTGCTGTCTCTGCATCTGGAGGAGCATCACAGGAGATCTGAGCAGCATCAGGCTCCTCTAGAAACCACAGCAGGAGAGGTTTCAGGGGATTTTAAAGAGGATTTTCAGGGGCAAACTCAGCCCTACTTTCCTTGGCCTCGGTACACTGTAGTAGCAGACGAGATTTACAGTCCCTTCAAACCCAAACCATTGCATGATTCTATTGCTGTTTGAGTATGTTGCAAGAAGGCATTTGCTCCCATGGCGGCCGCAGCTTTTCCTCCCAGGGTTGCTGGTGAGCAAATCGGGGTGCCAGTGGGGCTGTGACATATGTGACATCATCGTTGTCATGCTCTGGAAGAGGTGGTGGAGCCGAGAGGCTCCTGCTCCCTGTGGGAAAGGAGCACTGCATCCTGTGGGTTTGACCTTCCCCCTCACCAGACACCCCAAACCCTGGCTGGGGGACACAGGTGGAAAGGGTCAGCGTTATGGGATGTGCTGGAACTGGATGGAAATGTGGGAATGGTGTTTTGGGTGGGCTTCCACCTGCGGAGGAGCTCCAGGAGCTTGGCATCAGCTCCAGTGACTTTTCAGAGGTAGTGTCACAAGGAGGCTTGGGACAAAAGATCCTGGATTTTCACAGCCTTTTTGTGTTGTAAAAACTCCACACTCCCATCCCAAGGCTGCAGTCCAAGGTTTTGTCTTTCCAACTTCTTCCTAAAACGTCCAGGTTCTCCAGGACTTTTTTCCCTGTTGTTGGCTTTTTATGAGCCCCTCATATGGATGTGAGACTCCTCTGGTTGTCTGGAGTTGCTCCCACACGCAGGGAGATGGGTTGGTTTGTGTCCCCACAGCCCCACACCTGTCCCCCACATCCCTTCATTCCCTGGGCTCTCAGGACACAGCCTGGGGGGAAAGTCCTGTAGGGAGGGGACACACCTTGCCCCAGCCCTTACCACCGCTTCGGACCCTCCGTGTCCCGCTCCCACCTCCCTCAGGGTTACCAAATGCGTGTCCCCGCTGCCACCATCCCCTGGGCCCTCTGGAAGGCGGCAGAGCCCCTGCGGGGGCAGTGCCAGCGCCCGGTGCCGCCGCTGGATGTGTCGCGCTGCTGTTCCCGCTGCGAACGGCAGAGGCCAGGCCGTGGCCGCGCTCCGAGTGCGATGGAAGCTGCTCCGGCAGCAGCAGGGGATGCTCAGCCTCTGCCATCGCTCAGCGCTCCCTTCCCTCTCGCCTCCTTCCCGCCGGTGTCTGCTGGTGCCACGCGGGGTGTCACAGCTGTCACCCCTGCCCAGCTCCTGGTGACACGAGGAACCCTGGGGACAACGCGGCGCTTGGTGCTTCACGCAAAGACAGGAGAAGTTTTCCCTGCCAGGCAAACTGGGAACTCAGGTCTGCTTCTGGAAGGGCAGAGCACATGGAAGCGCCGCTCCCACCGGCGTCACGGGGTTGGTGGCAGCGGTGCCACCCGGCTGCGTGGCAGAGGGGGCTTGTGGTGTCCCTCTCAGCCCCTGCCTCAGCCATCGAGGGGCTGGGATGTGGGCACCAGCACCGGCTGCCCACCCGTGCCGTGCTCTGCAGCTGCTCCTGGCACCCCAGCAGAGACGGGGATGCTCCTG
This sequence comes from Pomatostomus ruficeps, assembly GCA_013400735.1. NCBI lineage: Eukaryota > Metazoa > Chordata > Aves > Passeriformes > Timaliidae > Pomatostomus > Pomatostomus ruficeps. The sequence continues at coordinate 243,656 of VYZT01051416.1, read as the reverse complement.
CTCTCCCCAAGTTCACAGCCTGGGCAATTGGGGGACCCCAACACCCATCATCAGAGCCACTGTTACCCTCAGATCCTGGCTGAGCCACCCTAAGCCACAGATATTAGTGGGAAAATTTGTATATTTACCCTTTTCAAGCACCGTCTTCTCCTGCCCTCTGGCCCTCCTTCCCTCCTCAGCCAGCCTGTAATGGGAAAGTATTAAGAAATAAAACAATATCAAATGTAATCAAAGACAGGCTGGTGGGAGTTTGTCTTCTGGGGTTTCCTCCTCTTTTATTGCTTTCCCAAAGAATAAACATTTGGAAGGACTCTGGAGTGATTTAGTGGAGCAGGAAAGGGCAGGAGGCTGGGAGCTGCCTGCTCCCTCAGCTCAGCATATTTTGTGATTCTGTGAAATATCCGAGGATGCTCCAGCCTTGGGGATTTTCCTTCCAGTGACTGCCCAGTGACAAGGCCGGGAATAGCTCGATGGGGACCTGCTTCTCCCCCCGGCTGTGGGGCTCGGTCAGCGGGAGCTGCTGGGACAGGGGCTGGGGAAGAGGATGCTGCCCTGGAGAGGAGGAGGGATCGGAGTGGGCGAGTTCACAGCGGGGCGGAGGAAGCGCTGACCTTTGATGAGCGATCTTCCTCGCCCACTGCTATTTATCCAGCATTCCCAGGGCTCCTGCTGCCGAGCCTGCCGCTGTGCCGGGCTCGGCGGATCCGCGGCTGGCCGAGCAGAGGCTGCAGGGCGGGGTTTACCTGCACTCACCTCCGGAGATTCCCCGCCCGCCGCCGGTGCCGAGCCGAGCTGCATCCGGCAGCTGGGATGGAGCGGGGGGCAGAGTTCCACCAGCCCCGCTTGGCTGGGGGGCCAGGGGGCTTCAACACCCCAGGGGAGATGGGGGCTTGGTAGAGAGCGAGGCTGGGCTGCAGAACAGACACTTCCCGTGTGTGTCATTATCAGCCCCACGGGTCTGCTGGAACCCCTTCTGTCCATAGGCACCCTGGTACCTGTAGGCACAACACCTCTGCACACACCCCAACCCTTTCTCTCATCACCCCACACCCTCTGCCAGCCCCTGATCCCAAAGTGAACCAGGGCACAGGGAGGTTTTCATGGAGCAGGGAACAACCACTGTCTCACTGGCCTCCTAGCCAGCCACCACCACAAGGATTATTTTTAAATCAGGTTCCCAAAGCTGACAGGGCCATTTGCAGGACCTGCTTCCTGGCTTTTGCACCTTCTCCTCACCTCTCGACCTGGTGCAGATGTCACCCAGTGGCCTGGCAGATGCAGGCCAGGAACTACATTTTATGTAGGTAGATATAAAATATATAAAAATGTATGAAATCCTGAGTATAATCATAATTTGCTGGCTGCAGAGCCCCAGGTGGTGCACAGCTTGTGGTAGACAGATGGGGCATGGGCTTTCCTAGGTTTAAAATAAATCAGTTTACCTGCCCGTGCACTCCTGGGCTTTTAGCCCAGCCAATCCCCTACCAAGAAAACAAGGAAAACAAGTGAAAATATTTGTGGTTATTTACTTAACTATCTAAAGAAAGTAAATGAAAACCACACTATTCCTTAGAAAAGTATCCTCAAACCAAACCCCTCTGCTATATAAATATAAACCTTAGCAATGTGGCAGAGCCCGATGAGTATTTTATTTCAGGATCTGTTTGGAACATCAACCTCAGCGTCTTCAGGGCAGTTTTCCAAAGCTTTCCCTTAAAGAAAATATATTTGTCAATTAATGAAGGGGATTTATAATAAACAGCAGTGGAAGTCCCACCTATTTCGGGCTGGGAATCCCCCTGGCAGCAAACACTCTTGGTGTTCAGGGTGAGGTGGGGATATTCAGCGGGAATGTGGTTTTTTGGTGGTTTGTTCCCCAAGGAGAGGGCAGTGGGTGCTGGTCAGTGAGGGGTGGGAGTGGCCCCCAGGCCAGCGGGGAGCAGAGGGAGCCTGGTCCCCGTGAGGTGCCGCTTCTCGGGGTTCAGGTGTCCCGGAGCCCCCATCCCCGCCGTGTCCCCAGCACCATGGGGTCACCTCCTGTGTGTGGGGACAGTGTGGTTCCACAGTCCTCTCCCCTCCCTGGGATCCCAGCCTTTTGCTGCAGGAACCTTCCTCCTGCTCCTGCTCCTCTCGCCATCCTCCCTCTGCCCCCGGCTTCGCTGCCTCTCAAGAGTGCCTGGGAGAAGAGAAACCTGGCTGTAAATTAACCGGGAGGATTTTTCAGTCTGAGATGTGCACTTCCCCCCTTTCCACCCCCCCGCAGCGCTGTTATTTCATCTCGGCTGCCAAACTCCCGGGAATTAATCCCGGCCGGCGCTGACAGCGTTTACATTCAGCGCTGCTCAGATAAACCATATCAGCCGGCGCAGCTGAAGAGGAGCCGGGCGCGGAAGGAAGGGCTGGCTCCTGCTCAGTGTCAGCCCCACTGCACTGCAAGGATATTTTCCTGCCTTTCTTCTTCTCCTTGAGGGGTTTGCTCAGAGCAAGGAGCCACCAAAACCCCTGCGCTGGTGAGGGTGGCCATGGCGCGGTTCCTGCAGCGAAGCCTGGAGCTCCCGGCTCTTATCCTGGTGCAGATAATGGAGAGGGAGAAGGGACGTGTCCTTCAAGCTGGTGGGACTCTGCAAGCTCTGTCTCCTGAGGTTTCTCACCCTGTGCCACCCCACACCCATGGGAGCACTTCTCCTTCCTGCCAGCTTCCATGGGATGGGGTTTCACAGGGATTTCAATAGCCACATTAAACACTGCAGTGCAGCTATTGCATATTCTCCTTTTTAATCTCCCCCCTGCAGCTGTATTTCTGCCTATCCTTCACAGTGACCGCCTGGCTCTCCCCTCAGCTGTCACCAGGTGCCAGCAGGACATGGACACACCGTGCAGATATGTCCCCTCTGATCCCACAGGAGCACCGGGATGGTGGAGCCATCATTCCCACAGCCTGTAACAGGCGTTGGGCAGGAGCACTGGAGGCTGTGGCCAGTGGTGTGGATGGAGGGGTTTTCCTGGAGCTGGAGCGTAGAAAGCCGACTAGCAGCACATCCTGTACAATGCCTGAGCTATCAAATTCCCCTTTCCCTCCGTCTCCCAGTCCACAAAATATCACTGGGGCCACCAAGGTGCTCTCTGAGAGCTGGATCTCCACCTGCTCCCTTGGGCGAGGGGTGTCTCCTGGAGAGCAGCATCCCCAGGGGGACACTTGGGAACAAGGTGGGTTTAGCACTCCAGGAGCACCGGGCAGTGAGGGTGTGAGCCCATTGTCCCAGCCCCTGGGCCAGTTTTCCAGTGTGCTGTGAGCCTCAGCCTCCCACTCTGTCTCCTTTTCCACCAGCACTTGCAGAGCACCGGAGAGGCCACAGGGTCCGGGTCACGGCGTGATCGTCACAGCCACCCTGACGTGACAGGATCTGGGGGTAAATATTAGTACGAAGTGAAGGGCTGTGTACATATTTTCTCCCTGCAAGGTAATGCTGAAATTCCCTGCTGCTTTTCAACAAGCTGTTGGAAAAAACAGCCCCGTTTTAGCACCCTCTGGCCACTGCTGGTCCTGGCTACTCCCAGCTCAGCGTGCAAAGGTCTGAGAGCTTCGGGTCCCCACTGCAGCCTCCCCACTCCAGAGCCGAGTCCTTCTGCTCGTGGTTTCCCAGCCGATGTTTCCCATCTGGAGCAGAGCAGTGTGCAGGCTTTGCTGACTGTTGGCTTCCGCCTGGAAGTGTGTACAGGATGTGGCAGAGACTCCGAGGAGGGCTTATTAATCACATTAACAACACCAAGTGGTTTTTTACCCCACAAGAAAAGACACAGTGGGAGAAAACAGATTGAACCAGGCAGTTATTCCCCTCCCCACATGAGCAGGCCTCTGGATCCCTTCTCTGTGGCCGTGGCTGGTTGGGCTTGGTTTGCTGAAGCTGCAGGGAAAGAAAAAGGTTCCCCTTGCAAGGCCACCCTTGTCACTGTGGCTTAGGGACTCCAGAGTAGCTCAAGTGCCTGCCCATGCAAAAACTACACCACTCAACCACTTTTTCCCAACATGCAGGGCTGGAGAACATTATTATTGCCCTTAGCCCAACAGAAGAAAAGCCAGCACCAGGCTCCCCAAGACCCTGAGCAGCCTGCAAGTCATCGATCTCTGCCCTCCTCCCTCTCACAACTGTGCCCCCCCAACCTCAGTCCTAAACTGGGATTACTCCCCTTAAAATTGCTTGTGGCCAGGTGCTGGTATTTTCTACCACCCTGGTGGGATTGGTTTTCCCACCCCCGAAAGACCGTTCTGTACTTGGAGTAAAGGGGAGCACAATTAACAGGATTGCTTGAATTTGTTTTCCAAGCCTTGTATCCCACGGCAATGGGGCTTACGGGACCATAGCATGAGTCTGTCTGTTTGTCCATCCATCTTCTGCCAACAGCTTTGGAAAGGTTGGCCAGAGTCATCTGAATTTGAGAGGGCCTGTTTTGCAAATGAAGGAGCTGGAAAGACCCAAGGGGGGAAACCACAAAGTGACCCGACCCTGCTGGGACCCATCCCCCTGCAACGTGATCCAGCCTCGGCCAGAGGCACGGGAGGAGCCGCCGGGGACTGAGACGTGGAAAACTGGGCTGCTGCTGCTGCTTCTCAGGGAGCTGTTTGTTATTTTTACAGGCTGGGAACAGTCTCACAGTCCTCGGTGGTCGTGGCTGCTGCGTGTTGGGGCCAACAGTGTGCGTTTTGGGCTGGCTGGGCTGCCAGAGGCACAGGAATAGCTCCTGATCCAGGGAGAGCCCCCACTGGTACCTGGAATCCAAGTGAAGAGCCTGGAAGAGGGGAAAACCTTCCCCTGCCCACGAGAGCACTGCTGAGATGCCTCCAGCCACCTCTACCACCCTTGGTGGGCACATCCCTTCCCTTTGCAGCTGCTTTCCAACCAAAAAAGCTCCCTCAGAGCGAGCAGGAACCCCCAGACCCACACAACCATGGGGCAGCCCCCCGACGCCGCCTCACCGTGCAGTCACCCCATCAGAAAGAAACCAAGCAGTGCTGGAGGGGGTTTGATTGATTTATCCACTGAAGATACAAGTTTCAGTTTAATAACACCATTTTGTCCGGTTACAAACATACTAAAAACCTACAAAAAGAAAAAACAAGTTACACCCATATACACGGAACAGGTATAAAACCAGCACAGAAGCGCCGAGGAACACGAACATGAACAGGATCCGCAGCAGGAACAGGAAAGACACGGAGTTACATCAGACCGCGCCAGCTCACGCCTGTGGGTCACGCTGGGACTGGTTCAGACATACTAACAATTAGAGACAACTTCAGCTATGGAAAATAATTAGCGCCACAGCCTGGCAAAGAGGTCAGACCCAGGCGGGTTGGTTTTGTCCCTCCCTTTCCCCAAGCTGGTCCAAGGTTAGCGTGTGGGTTTCCCTTTTATCCCTCTGCCTGGCATCAATGGTGCTGGCCCCGAGCAGCTCCGACATCCCTGCACCAGGGCAGCTTCCCTGTGGCGAGGGGCAGGGCAGGCTGAGCTCTGGCACCAGAGTCCAGCCAGGTGAAATCTGGTCCCCACTGAAGTCTCTGGGCACCCCCAGAGAGCGGGGAGACACTGTGACCCCTTCCTGGGACAAAGTGGCAGAGATGCGAGAGGACTCCCCTGGGAGAGCTCACGGCTTAGGGATTTGTCACCCCCCAAGAGAAGATGAGGTTGGTGGCACAAGGCCGGTAAGGGTTCTGGTGCTGCTGGGGGGTCTCTGTAGCTGGGTGCCTGTGGAGCTAAACCTGCCATGAATGTTGGCCATAGCAGGGGGAGACAGGGTGGGTGGGATCTGTGCCCCATCCCAACCCAGCGCTTCCCATTCCATCCAGCGCTCAACTCCCTCGCACCAAATGCTGGGCTCTAGGGGAGGGGACAAGAGTTGGCTGACGTGAGCGGGTGCCAAAGAGAGCCAGGATGAGGTGCTCAAGGGAGACCCTGGCCCAAGGACACCGAATCCCCCCTCACTCAGCATTTCTCTACCTCTGGCAGGGGGCACAAAGGCTTTTCCACCTGGATCCCATCTCCAAGCCCAGCCCTGATGATAATGCCAAGGCGCTGGCTAGGACTCGGGGACACAGGGGTCCTCCACAGGGCAGGAGAGAGACCAGCCAGCCCCCCACATGTGCTGGCAACATGCTCTGAGCCCCAGCTTCTCACCTGTGAGTTTTGGGGAAAAGACTTTGCAAGTTGGTTCCTACCTGCCACCACCAAGGAGAGCAAAGCTCAGCCCAAAGTGCCCTTAGCTCAGCCTAAGTGTGCCAGGAAGTGAAAGGCCAAGCCCCAGAGAGCAAGACCTGAACAAAACGGGGATAAAGGGGCCCCCAGTTGGCTGTGGTGGGATTGGAGGGAGCAATGAGCTGGCAGTAACGGAATGGCTGGAGGGCCACGCACAGAGCCAGGACAGCCCCCCTTTCTGCTCTTCCACATGGCATTTATCAGCTCTGTCACTCTGGAATGGTACTTTTCCGTTATCCTGTTGATTTTCATCTCTCCCCAGATGAGAATGTTCCTGGATTTAAGCAATGCCTCCTCTGCTGCGGGCGGCAAAGAGGGGGCGTTCGCTTTATCTCCATCTCCTCCCTTCCCGAGCTTTGCCCCAGCCGCCCTCCTGCTTCATGTTACTTCCTACGAAGCTGATGAAAATGAACATATTTTTGTTTGCATCTATTGGACTGGCCTGCAATTTGGCTGATGGGGGGTGCTCCTCGAGGGACAAGCAGCTGCACGCATCTGGATCAGCTTTAGGAAAAAGTGCCTGGAATAAACCCCAAGCCCAGCACACGCAGGCGTGGGCGCAGGAGGCCATGGGTCAGCTTTTTGTAGGGATGTAAAAAAAGAAAGGAGAAACCAAGCGCTGTTCAAAGGGGAGGTGGGGGGACCTCGCTGCTGCTGCTCCCCAAAAGCCAAGGCACGCGGGTAGGTCACGTATGAACACAGAGAATTCCTAGACACTCCAAAGTGGCTTCTCTGTGGACTGGGAGCCCAGGTTTGGTTGTGGGAAGGGGAGGGGAAGGGTTTGCGCTGCAAAAATAAAATTCCCACCTGGAGATTATTAACCTCGAAGGTTAATGTGCAAATTTTGTCCTAAGATGAAACATCCCTGTACGGAAACACCCCTGGCCCAGCATCCGCAGAGCACAGGGAGTACACGAACTCATCAGAAATATGTGCTGCTGGCCTCAAGGCCTTGGCAGGAGTCAGCGAAGCTGTGCTCATGAGAGTCCTGTGATGTGCACACACACAAACATCATCTAACAGTCTTGATCCGAGCGGTCCCTCTCCAGTCCTGCACTGGAGGGAAGTCAATGGCTGAACAGGTTTTTTCCCATCCATCCCTGCCCCGGGCAGCAGCAGTTGTTTGAGGGGTGAGCAGCCACTGTGACACTCCAGAGAGAGCTGGAGGCACTGTCACCAGTACAGGCTGAATTTTGGGGGTGCTGACTCTGACTGACAGCCCAGTCCATGAGCAGAGCAGGATGACTTGTCACCCTGTGCCTGTCCCTTCCTCTTACAACCCCCTGGACCTTGCAGCTGCCATGCCAAGGACAGCTGTGTCTGAGCTGTTATTGCCACCCAGCTCTCCATGGATACCCAGGACGTGCCATTGCTCCAGGCTCCACTGCTCCTCTCCATCAGTTTTGATGTGGGATGTAGGAAGGAAAGAACTGCAAGGCCAGAACGGCTGTAATGACATTATTGGAGTCCTGGGGCTCTGCAGGAACGTCAGGGAGTGCTGGGAAATGCAGCCAAGAGGTTTAGAGCCCTCTCCAAATCCGGCTTTGCCCAGAACCAGGGCACGGGGCGGTGGCACAAACTCCTGGCTGCATCCAGCAGAGCCCTCCAAGGAGGGGCACTCCCACCCTCCCACACCTGCCCTGCTGCTCTGAGCAGCAGTCCTGGGGTTGCTTCCCAGCCACGGGCTGTGCCAACACGTTGGCGTGATGGAAGGGGCAGGACTGTGGCGCAGGGCATCGCCCCTCTGGATGGGCTCCCACAGGTCCTGAGCTGCTGTTACAAAGGGAAGGGGGAAAAACCTGCTGAGAGTTCTTCTGGGAGCAGGAACCTGGTGTTGGCTGTCACCCCCTCAGCAGCGTCAGGGGCTTGGATCAGAGCAGACCCTTGGCATGGAAACAAAACACCAGAAGCAGGAATGAACCCTGTTCCTGGGAATGATTAAAAGCACAGGTGAGCAAAGCAGGAGTTTCTGTCTGTCTGTCTGCTCTGGAGGAGGGATGTCAGCCGGGGGGAATGACCACTGCCCCCTCCAGCAGTGTCCCCACAGTGGAGGGATGTCCCCGAGGTGGCTGTGGGGATCCCAGCTGGAACTGTGGGCTTGTTGCCTGTCCAGCTGGCATCCAGGAGAGGAGCTGGTCTCTCTCAGGAAGCTGCCAGCTCTCCAGGACAGCAGTGGAGCAAGGCCAGAGGAAATCTCAGAAGGGAACCCTCCTCCCACTTCAACAGATAACATTGCCCTTAATGCTCAGGCTCTAAAAATAGCAGAGGCCTTTAGGGGAATATTGGGTGGCAAGGATTCCAAAGCTTCCCAGCACATCTGACATTTCATCCTCAATCCTTTGCCAATCAATTCCCAGAAATCTTATAAATCCAACCACACGTGGGCAGGAGACAACGGAGCTGCTCCTCCTCCCTTTCTCATAACTGCAGGGGAAACTGAGGCACACACCAGGCAGACACACCCGCAGGTTCAGGTGGAGCTGGAGGCGGGATGAGTGCTCCAAGCCCTGCAGCCACGGTTGGGGGTGTGGGAGAAGCCTTTGTCAGGCACAGGCTGGAGCACTGCTGTCCCAGGGAAGGGACACAGCTCCTGCGTGGGCTGATTCCTACCAGGCACTTTATTCAGAGGAGCCCAGTCTCACCAAGAGGGCGGGAATATGCTCTATACAAGATATTTATTAATTTTAACAGAGAAGAGACCTTTCCTCACACCCAGAAATCCCTCCTGATACGTCCATGCCATGTTTCCCCCTCCTAGTCACAGCCTGACCCCCCTTCTCACTGAGCAGGCAGAGCTGGACAGACAAACCTACACACAGCAGATCCCAGGGCCGTGGCACATGGTGTGCCACCCAGGCCCATCCTCAGGGAGCTGAAGGGCAGGGGGTGGACTCACCAGCTCCCCACGTGTGGCACAGGGATCCCACCTACACACCACGCTCCGAGCCACGGGGGACAGCCCGAAGGCATCCCCCTCCTCCCACTCTCTCATGCTGTGGGAACACGTCTCTCCCACTCTCTCATGCTGTGGGAACAGGTCTCTCCCACCCCAGGAGCATTTGCAGCAGCCAGCCAAGGACAGGGACTGAGGGTGACGGGAGAGGTGAGGGCTGCTGCCCACCTGGGGCACAGGGTGAAGGGCACCCAGCGTGACTGTGGCTGTCAGCCCTGCCGCCCTGCCGGGGGTACAGAAAGTGCAAAGCAAAGCATTCTCGGTGCCAGTCGGAGGTCTCCATGTGTGCCCCAAGGGCCGGGTTCACCCAGGGGCTTCTCGTGGAAGATGAGGGTTGTGTTGCTCGTCAGTGAACGGGGCAGCAGCACTTGTGCAATGGACTTTGAGATGGTGCAAGTGAGGCGCAGGATTTGGGAGGTGGTGATGGACAGGCCAGGACAGGAAGATGGAGCCAACAACCAACGCTCTCCCCTCGCCCTCTGCATCCCCTTCCAGCGTCCCCTGCAACTGCTTCACCCCGACCCACCCACACCCTTCATGGTTCTGTGGTTTTTTGGCTTATTTACTTTGTTTTTAAACCCCATGGAGATCAAATTGTGACTTGGCAGCTGACGGAACTGGCCCTACCGGGCTCCCCAAACTGAGCAAAGATCTTGGAAGAGACCAGAGTGAAGTCCTGGGGTGAGCGAAGCCCTCCCTGCCCCTCTCGTGGCCCCCTGGGCGCTCACAGGGTGGCAGTGGGGTACTGAGCCCAGCCCACCTCCTTGTAGGCCGCCGTCACGTGGGTGTAGATGAGGGTCTTCATCTTGGTCCAGGCTCCGTGTGCCTCCGGGGTGAAGTCGTTGGGGTATTCCTCAGCAATGACCTCCAGCATGACACCAGTGAGTTTCTGGGGGGAGGCAGACAGCAAGCAAGGGCTTAGTAACTCTCCAGGGAGCTGCTCACAGTAAATTGAGCTCTTTCCTACAAAAACACTTGAATCCTTTTGCTGTCTGTAGGACACAGATACCCTGGAGGGCTGGTGACACCCCTGGGAGCAGACAGGGCAGGTAACAGCCTGCCCAGGCAGCAGGGCACAGACCCAGGCACCAGGAGGGAGCTGCCTGCAGGCTGAAGCATCTCCCCAGTCTGGGTACCTCAATTATTTGCAGAATCACAGAATATTCCAAGTTGGAAGGGACCCATAAGAATCATCAAGTGAATGGCCACGTGGAGATCAAACCTGTGATCTTGGTGTTATTAGCTCTAACCAGCTAATTAGCCAACTAATCGAGTCCCTGCTATCATGCTTAATTTCTAAAAGAAGGGACACAGCCACAAACATGGACACAGGCAGGTGGGTTTCCCCAGGAAGGAAGGATTCTCCCTGCTCTGGCACTGTCTGTGTGGGAATGGTGTCTCCAGAGGGCACTCCAGCTGTGGGGTGCAGCCCCCAGACCCGGCCCAGGACAGGCAGCACCAGCTCAGCACAGCTCCTGCTCCCCTGCCCTCTTCCTAAAGCAGCCCAAACATTATTTTGCTCCCATCTTTTACCTTAAAGTAGACGGGCTCCACTTTGTGCTTGAGGGCGTGGGCCTTGCCCACCAGGGCCAGGACAGAGGAGACCTTTTCGGAGTCGTTGAGGTTCTCCACCACAGTGTTGATGGCCCCCATGACCCTCCGAGCGTGCTTGCGCAGCTGCAAGCTCCTCTCCATCTCCAGCGGGTCCTCCATGTGCTTGAACTGGCTGAAGTACTGCTTGGCCGAGGGGAAGTTCACAAAAAACCTTCCAGAAAGAGCAGACAACAAAGGCCATCAGGAGGGGGAGAGCAGGCTGAGGGGTTAAAGCCAGGCAGGGAGGGATGGAGATGCTGGAAGCCGCCCCCTGCGTCTCACACAGCCAGGCCTGATTTTCCTATCGAATTCCCCAGGAGCTGCAGCATTCAGCTGCCTGAAAACCAGCGGGGTGATGCCTTTCTCCCAAACCCCATCTGCTCCAAGGTCATCACAGCTGGATATTCATCTACAAAGCAGAGGCAAGACTGAGCTCTTGATGCCCAGAGATGCCGCCCAGAAATGCCACCCAGGCGTGCCACAGGCTGGATACGTGCCCACATCTGTCAAAACATCACATCCTGCCTCGGAGAGCTGGAGATGAGCATGAAAACCTCTCTTTATCCCATCCAGCCTCTCCCTGCTCCTCTTCCTCAGTCCCACCGCAGCTTCCTGACCCCATGGGCTTTATTCTGGCACTGCCACCCAGATCAGTCTCCCTTTGTCCAGGTTGCCTCCACCTTTCATGGCTCAGCCCCACCAGAGTCTCCAGCAGGACCTAAACCCTGAGCTGATGTCACTGCTTATCTGTGACATTTTCCCCAGCACAAGGACACCCCAAACACTCATCAACCCCTCTGGGGGGTCCTGGGGACCCTCTTTTCTGCAGGATTAAATTAACCTCAATGAAATGCAGCTGAGAGAAATGAAGTTGTGGTGGCAGCTGATACACTGAGCTGCCCAGGGAGGTGGAAGACTGGAGGGGGCAGGGAGTTGAAGGGCACAGGGCTGGAGCCACCAATGCCAACACCACCCATGCCAGCATTGCAGCTGGGACTGACACTTGAGTCACATTAACCACCCCCTTCCACCGAATTTATGCAGGAAGAGAACCACGTCAGTGTTTGCTCCCTGCTTACACCCAGCTCCCTCCCTCCTACGGGGCTCTCCCTGGCTCCTGGACTGGTGAAGGATGCTCAGGAGGCAGCAGAGTGCTCCCAGGCTGTCCCCCGTCATTCCTGGCTCCAGGCAGGCTGCCTCCTCCCCTCCCTAACCCCCTTCCCAAGCACCAGCCCAAACCATGTGCACCCGAACCCATCCCAGCTCTCTCTCCAACCATCACCACTTCTCTCCAGAACCAGGTGGGATCCCTTTCCCCACTCCCCACTCCATGAATAACTGCAATATTGAGTACCAGGCTCCTTTACCAATTTGTTATCCTCCTTTTTCCCCCCTCCCTTCCTTCCCCCGCTCCCTTGGCTTGTGAAAGCTTGGGGGCATTGCCAAGGAAGCGGCGTGAAGCAGCGCCTGGAGTGCACCACCGCTTCTGTTGCTTCCCCAAGGCATCTGGGATTCATCAGATGGCCCAAAATAGGTTTTGGAGGTGTGAAGAGTGTGCGGCGGAAAGGGTGGGGGAGGAAGGAAGGTGGAAGGGGGAGACAAGGTGTTGCTTTTGAAACCCAGAGGGAACCCATGACAAAACTCCTCTTCTTGTTGTGCTGCCTCCTCCCCCCGGCACAGCTCCTCCTGACACATCTGGTCCCTGTCGGGAGAAATCAATCCCAGGCCTGGCTGTCTCCAGCTCCTGCCGCCACAGAGATGCTCAGTCCTTCAGCTCAGAGCTGGCAGGGAGGTGCTGGGGGATGGAGCTGGCCAGGGCTGCATGGATAACATCATTCCCAGGATTTGAGACTCCTGCCCTGGGCATTTCCCCACAGAAGGGCAAATGTTCCACTCTGGTTTAATGGGACCATTTTTCCCAACTGAGTTCAGCATCCCTCTGTCCCTGTCCCATCTCTCCCCACCTCTGTTTGGGCTGTTGCAGCTCCAGTCACTCAGCAAAGCCCTCCAGCTCCAACAGGGATCACCCTGCTGGGGTCAGAGTTAGGGTTTTACCATCCTTCTAGTGGGTGTTTCCCCCTAACAGGCATCCCCCCAGGCACTGGGAGCAAGGGATGTCACTGGCAGAGGGACCTGCTGCCCCAGCTGGGGCCTGGAGGCTGCCAGCTGGTCCCTGCATGCCTCAGCCTCTGAAGCCCAGACCATGGGAAGCTCCCTGAAAAGCTGTATTTTATCTCAGCTGAAGGGCAGGATGTCCTGAAGGCATGGGAAATGAGTTGAGAAAAATTCCTGGTCTGAACCAGGAAGGGAATAGCAAGGGGGGCCTGACCTCTGCATCACCAGGAACTGCAGTGTGTCCCCAACACGAGAAGGGCCAAAAGGAGACCCTGGGACCACCACCTCCATCTCTCCCCACTTTTGGCCAGCCATGCCAGGAGCAAAGACTGGTTAAACCCCCAAAATGCCCCAGCCTGGGTGAGACCAGACCAATGAAGGATCCAAACACTTGGTTTCCAACCTTTCCCTGCTTTGCAGACCCTCAGGCTGATACCCGCATAGGAGCTGAGCCCAGCAGCGTTCCCAAGGGATCTGCCATCAGGACAGGAGCATGGCTGGGGATGTAAAACCAGCAAACCCTCAGCTCATGTGCTCAGCCCTGGGTCAATCCTGGATTTCTTTGGTGGAGAACTGAAACAGAGGAGCCCAAAACATCTTTGCTTCAAGCAAATCCATGGATGGCCAGAGACCTGCAGCCACCTCTCCTTGGAGAGAGCAGGTGCCTGCAGCAAGAACTTCTGCCTGGAGCAAATATTTGAGCTGTCAAACCACCAGGAAAAGGGAAGGAGGCTCACTCAGTGGTAGTTGTTAATAAACAGAGAAGATTAATTTAACACAAAGGTTAAATATAACCAGAGGAAAGGAGAAAAAAAAAAAAAGAAATAAAATAACTCCAACAATAGTGAGTTAGAAGAGGTGTCAGTTGGGGTTTTTCCATCTACAGGAAATACGGAGAGTTCAAACCTCTCAGGCTCTGGACTTTTTTGGATCATTATGCATGTATGTGTGTGTGGTTTGGGCTCTTTTTCTCCATCAGAGTCATTAAAAGATGGTATTTACCATTGCATATCAGACAAAATGATGATTGATAGGAACCAGATGCCTGCATACCGATCTCATTAAATTTCTTTTTAAGTGATTCCATTCTGCACCCGCTAATTTGTACTCTGCCAGCTACATCTGGACCCAGCGGACAGGATGTCAGGATTGCTTTTCCTCTCTCTTTTGCCCTTATAACAACTTTAAGGACACAGCCATTCCCAGTAGCAGAGCCAAAGGAAATAATTAAGGTGCAAACCCACTGCAGTTACTGGAAACCTGCTTTCTGTTAGGGAGGAGTGGCGTCTCCTCCATCTCCCCCACCTTCCTCCCTCTCCCCAGAGCATGCAGAGCAAACCCTGCATGGAGGAAATCTCCAAGCCCAGCTGAAAAGAGGACACCTGAATGTTGCTTGGTCCCCCTGAGCACCCAAACCCTTGGTGCTTCACTTGCCCTATTGGCAAACTGTGGGGTGAAAATGCTCGTGAGCCCTCAGATCTGCTGGGGGGCTTCAGATGAACCCCCAGCCAGCACGTGGAGATGGATTTTTCTAGGTTTTCACAGAACCGTTTAGGTTGGAAGAGGCCTTTGAGATCACCAAGTCGTCCAACTCTTAACCCTGCACCGCCAAGCCCACCACTAAAACACGTCCCCAAGTGCCACATCTCCACATCTCTTCAACCCCTCCAGGGTTGGTGACTCAACCTACCAATGCTTTCATGTTTTCTCTCGCCTCGTCCCTCTACGTGGGAGAAACTCTAAAGCAGCCTGGAGCCTCTCCGTGTCCCTTTTCAAACCTCTCCTCCCAACTCCTCTCTGCTCGGGTGCCTACAAAGCAGCTGATAATGGGTAGGCAGGTGGTGTGTGATGCTGCTATTTATTATGCCGAGGGCTGTCTCACCGCTTCGCCTGCACGTCTCCCCTGCTCCTGCCAGCCACCTGTAGCCCATTATCCCCTTTTCAGTTTGGGAAAAGGCTGCTGGGTGCTGCCTGGGTGTTTACCCGGCCCAAGGTGAGAAAGGTCTCAGCCGTGTCAATGCCACAGCTCAGCAAGGCAGAGAAAGGCAAACCTAACGAGTGAGAACAGGGTGGTGCCTGCCTGCTCCCGTGTCGTGTCTCAGAAAGCTCATGGACAGGTGGAGATGGTGGTGGGCAACACCTCCAGCTCCGTCATGGCAGGGCTGAAGGGAAAAGGGCCAAGACCCCATCCACACAAATTCAAATTCTTCTGCAGCTGAGAGAAACGTGTACGCGGCCTTCCTGCAGGTGAAGCCCCCATCCCGCTGCAAAGCCTTGGGAGCAGGATCCAGCACAACACTGACCCGTGCTTCGAGGCTGTAATGCCCCAATGCCCAAGGCAGAGGGACCAGGACACTCCGGTGAGGCTGGGAGGGGACTCAGCAGCAAAGATTTCACCAAATACATTAGGACACGAGCTAGAAACGCCCAGGGGCATGTCCTGCTCACTTCTGTGTGCACAGCTCACACCTCCGAGTCCTCATTGCTGTTGTTTTCCCCTACTACATTTGTGGATTCAGCCCAAAGCCTCTTGGCTGCTGAAAAGAACTGGTTGAAATGAACTGAAATGCTGGATGAACCTTTAGGGGAGGGCTAAGGACAATTTTCACCAGAGAAGTGAATTAACAGCTCTAAAGTGGCTTTCCCTCATATCTCCAGATACGTACCTCCCTTGGAGCTGGGAGAAGACCCCTGGCTGGGCTGAGACGTGGGTCACACACATCCACAGGGGTGTAGTCCATGTTCCACTAAATCTGTGCCCCTGTGTGCCGCTGGTGTCCACCACCGCCTCTCCCATCCAGCGCTCCCATGGCGATTTCCAGCAGCCCGGGCTCGGGCTTGCCTGTGCCAGGGCGGGATCGCCAGCCAGCCGGCACCCCGCGTTCCCCAGGCACCCTCCGCGCCTGCCCGCCTGGCAGGGCTGTCCTGACATTTCCCTGCCGCTAATGAGCCCTGAAGCTCCGCAGGCGGGCGCTCGCCGAGCCGCGTCCGGGCGCGGGAGCCTCATTACCGGGGCCGGCTGGCAGAGCCGAGCCTCGGCCCTCGCCGCCTGCTCCGGGGGAGGGATTGTCACGGCTGGTACCGCCACATCCTCACCCACAGCCAGGGAAACCCTCCGGGGAGACTGCTCGCCCTCTGTGCCTTTGCTTGCCTGGGTCACCAATATCCTTGCAGCTCTCGGGGTGCTGAGTGGGATTTTTCTACTCCCATGTGGATTGCAAGAGGTGCAAGGACAGCACGGGGACAGGGGACATGGGAAAGGCTCTTCTTGGGACATCCCAAGAGCTGCTGGCAGCCCCGAGGTCGTGGCCGGTGCGGGATGTGCCACAGGGATCCCCACAGAGCTACCTTGGCCGTGAAGAAGCCAAAAGGGCTGGTCCTGGGAGCTGCGATCAGCGAGACAACGCAGCCGGAGGAGAAGGGGCTGTTTTGAGATTGAGCTTATTAAACCCTCACTCACCCCCTCACTTAGGTTGGGAAATGTCCCTTGCATGTGCCTGTGTCAGCACAGCAGAGCCCTGCTGCTCTCTGGCTCTCCCTGTCCCCAGAAAAGCATCTCCCCAGCTTGCCCAGAACCATTGGTGAGCGTGGGACAGGGACACTGCTGCTGGTCCTTTCAGTGGGCCCTTCTCAAAGAGAGATACTGCATCTCTCTGAGCCACTTTGCCCTGAAATGTGTCCTTCATCAGCCAGCAATGGAGCCTTTCCCTACGGACGCCTCCGCAAAACACGTTGACTTTGGGGGTAGCTGCAAAATCGCTTCTTTAAATGCCATTTTTGGGTAGATTCAACCCATACTTTTTCGATTCAACTGACAAAAAATAAAAAGCTTTTCTGCATTGCCAGACTCATTACTCAGATTTTTTGCTATTTTAACCTAGAACTCACAATAACGTCTGGCATCCAAGGAGTGCTTTCATATTTTAGAGCTCTTTGCAAACTGTCTGAATCCAGGTGTGTTTGCTCAGACTGAGCAGCTGTCGAAATCCAAGGGCCTGATCCTGCACTGGCAAACCTTTTGCTTCCCCTCCTACACCTCCTGAGGGGGAAAGAGCACATCAGGAGTGATAGAGAAGGCGGAAATTTGGAAAGCTGATGGGTCTGAAGCACAGACGGAGGGAACAGCGGCAGAGAAGCCCTGTGGAGGTGGCACAGCCTGTGGTGGCTGAGCCGGGTTGCATTGCCTGCACTTGGCTTGACATTAACATTTGGTGCAGGTTCTCCTGGGATCTAATAGAAACTGTCCCTGGGATATCCCTTTATGGGATCCATAAAGTTCAGTGGTCCCACATCTGTGGCTGTGGTACGTGTGTGTGGGTGTGGGAGCGAGCGCGTGCGCCGGCCCGGACAGGCTGCGCTTTTAGCCCTGCACTCCTGGGCTTGGTCGGGGTCTGCGAAGCAGAGACGGTCCCAAGCCCCTCTGATGTTCACCCCTGGGTGCTCTCAGCCCTCGTGTGCTGAGGTGTGGGCCACCCCCGGGTGTTTGCGTCCCCCAGCCCTGTCTCAGAGCATTGCCAATAAAGTACTGGAAGGAGAAAAGAGGGACCCTGGGGAGGGATGGCCACATGCTGGAGGGGCTCCTGCACTGCAGCGAGGGCTAATGCAGGTTCTGAAGGCTGCCCTGCTCACCTGGGCGCCCCGCTGCGAGCCCTGTGGTGAGGGAGGGTTCAAAAAGGACGGATTCCTAAATAGCAGATGGGGAAACTGAGGTGCAGCACCGAGCCTGGGGAGGCTACGGAAGAGCTTCAGCCTAGGGCTCCCAGCCTTGGGAACCACTCAGCCTGGAGGCACAGCCCAAGATGAGCAGCTCCAGGCTCCAGCTCCAGCCCCAGCTCCTGCTCCAGCTCCAGCAAGGGTTAAGGCAGCTGTGAGATGGAGCCTGCAGAGGCCCCGGAGCTCCGGAGGAGGAAGATGAGCGTGGCGAGGACACTGTGCTTCCTCCGGGGCGAGGCTCCCCACCGAGGAAATTGTCAATTAGCGACATAGTTTTAACCACAGAGCGCCGATTCCCAGGATCCGGTGGCTGCTCAGCCGCGGTCCCCATTATTTGTGTTTGTGTCCCCTGGGGTCCCAGAGCCCTGTGAGATCAGGGACCATCGTGCAAGGTCAGGACCCCAGGGGTTTGCTGTGGGGTCAAGCACCAGCAGCAGCCACGAGGGATGGGAACAGGATGCCCGGCTCTGTGCCTCAGTTTCTCCACCTGCAAAGCATGGAAAGGTTGGGGGTGGAGGGGGGGATGCTGGTTAGGGGCAGAGGGAGCTGGACTGGGTTCCTACAGGATGGCAGCACTGCAGATCCCCCCATCCCTGCGTTCTGGGGGGCACTGCTGCCTCCCTGCCTCCACCCTTGGGGCACAGGGTCAGGGCCCAGATTCATTTCAGAAGTGCTGCAACACCCCAGCCTTTCCCACATGGAAAAAATCAATTCCCTGCCCTCAGCAGCTCTGAAGGGATGGAGAGGGGATGGAGCAGGTAAACAGGGACAGACAACCTGCCACCAGACACAGCCAACTCCCCGGTCACAACCCTGACAATGCTGACAGATTTACCTGCTCTCCCCACTCTGCCCGTAGGGGCTGCACCGAACGGGAGCTCACAGCCATGCACCCCCCTTCCTCCTCCCTGGCCACAGCTGTGCAAACCCCTTCCTGCCTCAGTTTCCCTAGCAGGGCGAGCAGGAACACCAGCCTGGTGAAGCAGAGACAGACTGGGGCAGCTCCCAGCCCCCGGCGCGTTGTGTCCGTGCCCACCCAAAATGTGCTGGGCGGGTCACCTGGCACCGACCCAACCGCTGGCCACCCACTGCCCCCTGCCCAGCCCCGACCTCTGGAGCTGCTGAATCATGTCTGGGGAAGCGGCTGCCGCCGGCCCGGGCTCCCGGCGGCCTCCACGCCTGACCCACTTCTCCCGGCGGCTGCTGGCAGCTGGAGCGCAGCTGGGAGAGAGCGGTGGCCTCCCAGCCCGGCCAGGGCTGCCCTGCTTTCTCCCGGCACGTGCTTCCCCTGGGAGCTCAGGTGCTGCTCAGAGCTCACAGCGGGGCTCGGGGCAGCGGCACAAAGCCCTCTTTGGGGACAGGTTTGTGACCAGGGGGATAACTGTGCCATGGGTGCTGCTGGAGGGGATGGTGCCTCTCCTGAATGACATCACTTTCCCTAGGGACATGCACCGAACGGCCAGACCTCACTTTAAACATCCCAGGGAAGCTCTGGCTGCGGGAGCAGGTGGTGAGTTTAGCTGGGATGTGCCAGGGCATGTGCCATGACTAAGGATGTGAAAGCTCCGAAGGAGCCAGGGTTCACCCAAGCACGCAGTTCTGTCCTGCCCTGTTCCTGACAATGGAGAAAACCTTCACCACAGTGCCACAACTCTGCCTGGATAAAAAACCCCAACAAACTGGACCAAAAACTTCTACTGGAAAAGTTTGAGTTGGAACCAGAGCTCGGCCACACCGTCCCCACTGCCACACCTCGATGCCCCTCGTGCCCAACCCTGCTCCAAGCGCCATGGGGGCTCCAAAAGCAATGAATCCCCCATGGCATTGCCACGAGTCCCTCGGTGCCAGCCGTGGGCACACAGCACCCTCCCTCTGTCTGTGGGCAATGGGCACCTGGCAGGGCTGGTGAATGGCCCATGGCATGACCCGGGTGCCAGGCAATGGGCTGGCCACGCATGGCTGGTGGCCAAACCCCGAGCTGAACCTCATGGGGTGGGGCTAAGGAGAATTTTGTAACCCCCAGATCCCTGCTATTTGTGCTTCCAACCCAGCCCAGGTAGGTCTGGTGTCCCCAGCCATAGAGCTGTCACACTTCCTGACTGCCCCGGCTGGCTACACCGAGTGGGGGCCATGGGAGAACAGGATCGGCCATCAGCTGGCTCTGAGAGAAGGAATTGTTTGAGAAGGAGGTGGAGAGGGAGCTCAAATGTCATTTTGGAATCTGCAAAGGGGTCTTGGTAAGAAAATCCCATTGCAGTACTGGCAGCGAGCCTGGAGGAGAACTGGCTCTGCTCAGACTGATGTCCGGGGAGGCTCTGCTCCCTGCAGACCCCGTGGGCTCGGGGCTTTAGCTCAGTCTACTGGAAAACTTTCAGATTATTATTAGTAAACAGCACATCCATCCAAGGGGGTCCCTGCGCACCCATTGTCCCCTCTGCAGGAGAAAATGAGAAGGACACAACCCATTCTCCACTCTCCTATCAGGGGTGCCTGGTGTTGGTCCAGGTAAGAGTCTGACCGGGGACATCCCAGCATTCCTGACCCCAGGGATGAATGGTTTGACTCTCTGGACAGCAGCATTTTTGCTGTTTGCCAATAGGTCATTGTGGGCATCTCACCTGCCCCTCTCCTTGCCCTGCCTGTCCTCCCATCCGCTCTTAAATAAGGGAAATGGCCTGTTGGTGTTGTACCCCATGGATACCCCAAACTCCAGTGTCAGTGGGAGCCTGGGGGATTTCCACTTCCCGTTGTACCTGGACATGGTTGTACTCCCAGACAACACAGGAATCCCCACCTGCCTCTGCTCCCCACCTCCAGAGCATCTCCCCTGCCCTGGTTTCAGGTGCACAAACGGGGCTGGGAGCTGCTGTCTGTGCCCCATTGCCATTGGGAGATGCTCCACACCCCCTCCCGGGACTGCTGGGTCCCTGTCCCCCACTGCCCCCTCTCCCTCCTGTGCCCCCCACAGCCCCCTTCCACCGCCAACTTCAGCGCTCTCCTTCCCGCCGACGCTGCCGCCGGAGGGACAGATGGTGCCCTCGGAGACACACCTGCTTGGGTTTTATCTTGGCTCCCAACTTGCATTATTTCACCCGCCAGCCTGCTCCGTACCCGTGCCATCCGCACGCCGCTCCCTGGGGGGGCAAAAACCCCAGACCCCCAACCCACCCGAACCCGGGGCTGAGCTCCCCCCGCCTCCACCGCCCCCCCAGCCCCGGCCGCAGGTTAAGGTGACCTTTGCACGGAAGCAGCGTCCCCCAAAGTCCCCGGCAGGGCTCCCCCCACTCCCCTCGCCGCTGCCACCCGGATCAAAGGTGTGGGAATCCGAGGAGCGCTGTGAATCCCTCCCTGCTCCCCGGCAGCAAATACACCCAGCCAGCTCCCCACTCGCTGTCATTCATCTCCACTCAGTTCTATATATTGTTCTGCCTCTTTCTCGGCTATAAAGAGATTCAGTTGGATTTGCTGCTTCCTATTTCTTGGTTTGTTTTTTTAAATACCTGATGAGTATGGAGACCCCAACGTCCTCGCAGTTTGCGTATACTCTGCTCCATATGTCTTGAATAACCTTTTTCTCTGCGTCTGAAATCTCTTCACTTCTTTCCCATCTCTCAATCTCCATTTCTCCCTGGACTTTCTCCATGAAAAACAGCCGGCAGGATCCTCCGGGAAGCCAGGAGGAGATAAAGAGAGATGTGTGTGAGCGCGGGTATATCCTGCGAGAGGAGACAAGGTGTTTGCTCGGCGGCTCTGCGACGTGTGGATGTAGATGGATGTGTGTGTGTGTGTGTGTGTGAGTGCAGCTGCCTGTCGGCGTGTTTAGATATGGAATTTAAAAAATATCCCGGAGGAAAGATGCGTGCGATTAGATTTGAGATCTCCTAGTGCTGTCCATGGCTGTAGTGAGCTTCAGCTTGCCTCGGATGTGTGTGGCTGACTGATGAGGAACTGCCTAAAAGTAAAATATTCAAAGGCATTGCAAGACCAGCCTCTTCACCAATGTGTGAACGTGAGCTCACTTTCTCCCTCTCTCCTCCTCTCTCCCACTCCTCCCTCCTTTCCTTTTTTTTTTTTTCCTCTCCCCGAAAGGGAGGGATGAGAGAGATGTTCTGGGCAACATCAGGACGGTGCTTGGCGGGGGGAGGTAGCACTGGAAGTTTTTTTTCCAGCCCTTTGTAAACAGCTCAGAGGAAATTCAGAATCCAGAGTGCTGAGTTAAAGTTAGCCCAACGGCTGAGTTCTGCTCCGGCTCTCCTCTTTGCGCTCCCTGATTTTGCAGGAGGTGGTGTTTGGAAGGACAGATCCTCATTCACCTCCAATTCTTGGGCTGCAAAGAGTGTTGGATCGAGAGGGGAGCCCGAGGCAGCCCCACTGCGAGAATCCCTCTGCCCCCCAAAAGACATCGTGGTCTGTCCCACGGGGACTTTTTAATGCTGAGAATTTGCTGTCCCTTCTTGTGGCAGGACCCAGCTGGAAGGGACCCAGAGTTGAGGCACCCGTGCAATGAAGGTGTTATTGTCATTCTGCGATTGCATCGCTCCTGGCAGCGCCTTGGCAGGGAACACCTCCACTCCAGGCTTCCCGCCGCCTCCGTGGGTGTGCTTTTGGGGCTGGTTTTTGCCCGAATGCCATTCCCAGCTCCCTGACAATCCGGCATGTTAAACGCACTGCACAGCCCATTTGCACGGAGAGCAGGAAAATCCTACGGAGCCTTGTAATAACCGCGAGTCCCCCCGAGGGGGATCAGAGACAAGCGGAGCAGCGGGTGTGCCCCGCCGCCTCCCGCACCCCGGCAGGACAGACGGGCAGGCAGACGGACAGACGGGCTGCGGGTGCCGCTCTGACAGGCTGGGGGGCGGCTGAGCCCCTTGAGGGGCTGGAGCTTTGTTCTTGCAGAGCTGTCGAGGCTTTTTGCTGTGTTTCTCCTCCAAACCAGCCTTGGCCACCTCCCCGTTAGCAGCCGCCAGACTGGTGGTGTCAGCAGATTTGCTCTTGCAGAGCTAAGAGGAGCTGGTGGAGAACACGCTGCCCGCAGATCCCCCGCCGTGGGTCCTCCAGGGAATATGTGCTGGGACAGACCGGGAGCCCCAGGCACCCATGAACCCCTCGGCTCAGGTGCAGAACTCAGCTGCGAGAGGCTGAACCCACCGGAGTGACAACAGAGCACTGTGGCCAGCCTGACCTAGCCAGAGGTCAGCAATCGTTCAATGACACCACCAGCAGCTGCTGATTCATCAGATTTTCACCAAGGTTGCATTTGCCTTGTGCCCATTAGCCACTGGGACAAGCAGCCATGAGCCCCAGCTCAAACATTAACTACAATGTCCCCAGGGGGTCACCAGGCAGCAGAGAAACCCCTCTGGACTCGGGATGGCACAGCCAAGCTTACCACCTTCCCTTAAGGAGCAGGAGAAGAGGCGCTTTAGACTTAAATCCAGAGAGACCCAGCTTAAAACCAGAGCAAAACTGCAATGCAGTGCAAGTGCTTTCAAAAAGGGGGAAAATCAAATTCTGACCAATACGAACACTGGGGGGATGATCTACGTGGAACGTTGGTTATTACTGGCTGTGTGTTTAATGAAAAGGAATCTTCAAAGATTTTGTGCCTTGTGTCCTAGTCCAGCCCGGGCTCAGAGCCTGACACCTGGGTCCTGGGTGCAGTGGGTGCCTTTCCTCACTCCCTACTACCAGAAGTCAAAGGGTCTGGGCTCAAAAGTCTCCACTTAGAAATATTAAAATACTAGAAATATTAGAAAAGTAAGCGAGAAACCCCCCAGCCTTTGCCAGGTTTCTGCCTCCCTCTCTGTGCTGATCACGCCTTGCCCTGGCAGGAGCCCAGACCCGTTCCCGTGTGCCATCCCACTCCACAGACAGGAGATGGGGAACCAGCAGGGCTGATTCTCTGTGGCCTCAAAATCCCAGATGATCCCAGCAGCCCTGCATTTCTGCGTCTCGTCCCAGACGTGGGACATAAATCACGGGCAGGAGTGCAGGCACACGCTGTCACGTGCCTGCCGCCTGTTTCCATGGTTTCCCATGACTGTTGCTCTCAAGGGCTTGGGGTTAGGAGGCGACTGGTTCCAGAAGGAGAAAGATGCTGCGTTGACACCACTGCTGCCTGCTGTCCCAGAGGGGAGCTCAGCACGGTGCCTGCTGCTCAGACAGGGCACTCCAGGGCCATGGGGCTCAGGGAGGGGGACAGAGAACTTGGTCCCCCTGGCCAGTGCAAAGACTGAGCTGAGGTCAGCCTGCATAATCCATATTGAAGAAATCAAATCCATATTGAAGAAATCAATCTATCTTTCTGATTCAACCCTGATCCCTCTTCCCTCACTCCTGAGCATCACAGCCCTCCTGCTTTCCACCTCCTTGCTGTGGACCTGTCCCCGTGATGGGGTGACACTGTGGTGCCCCTGCTGAGTCTGAGCCTGCTACTCCCAGAGCTTCTGCACAGCAGGAAGAGATCAAGTGCTTGTTCAAGCCATCCTCCATCCCAGCTGCAGAAGGTGAGGATGGGTTTCCAGGCCCTTGAAGCCACTGCCTGTGGCATGCCATGTTCCTGAGGGGTCTGTACCCACCTGCCAGTGGCTTCTCCCACTCCCCCGTGCCCTCCCACGTTGCCTCTCCTCCTCTCATGTGCTGGGTGCAATGAGAAATGTACTTGGCTCCTAATCCTTGAGTGGGAGGCAAAGGCAAAAAAACCCAAGACTTGAGCTCCACAGCGTGTGGGATGTGGATGATGGCAGATCCCCACCTTTGACTTCTCCACTGTGTCTGGGGCGAAGGCAGACACCCCAAATACAGACCTTCAGGGCTGAGTCCACCCTTCCTGGTGCACGGGGACAGTCTTGTCGTTTGGCTCCTGCAGAATAACAGGTCACTTCTTGTGTCCCCTGCAGTGTCAGCTCCCTGGGACCTTCTGACAGACACCATTATTGGGGTGGTCCCAGGAAGACCCCACAGGAGCTCCGTTAGGGAGTGCTTGGGGAAGGAGCTGCAGGAGCTGCCCCAAGGCCTTGGTGCTGGTGGGACTCCAGGGGTGCAGCGAGGATCCCTTCTCCAGACCCTCAATACACCAGCCTGGCCAGAACAGGAGCAGTCCTGGGATTCTGAGTGGAACAAGGCTGAAGGCACCAGGGTGGCACATGCCAGGGTGGGTGTTCCTCCTCCATTCTCCTCCCAGAGCCTCTCCAGGCTGCTGCAGTATCTGACACGGAGATATTGGACTTGTCACCCTGACCTTTGCTGAAGCAAAGCCTCTGGTGGCCAGCCCAGCTCACCCAGCAATGCCCCCAGCATGCCAGGCCTCTCTCTCCCCTTTCCTAATCCAGCCCTGCTGCCAACTGCAAAGTCCTGGCCTGAAAAGGAATAACACGACTTTAGGAAATGGCTTTGCAGCGCTGCTGCCCTGGGAGGAAAGGATTTAGCCTAAAGCCTGTATAAATGCTCTGTGCTTATTGCAGGTTTCCTTTGCCCAGCTTCTGTGATCCCAGGAGACCCGTGTGCCATCCTGATGTGCCAGCAGTGCCTGTGGGCTGAGCCGCCTCTGCAGGATCAGGCTGAAGCACAAAAGGGGCTGCAGCCAGAAGGACCCCCCAGATCCAGCTGGGGTTGGATTGCTGCCTGAATCTCCATCCCAAGGCAGGGGTGATCCCAGTTTAATCACGCAGTCACTCTCCACATTGCTGGAAGGCTTGGCCGCCAGTTTACTGGGAAAGAGCCGAAGTACCGAGAAACTGGAATTTCCCCAGTTCCATGGCTTCAGCTTGGCTGGGAAGATCTGGGCCAGGGAAGTGACAATGAGGGGAGCTGCTGACCCCTGCCAGCCCCGGGCAGCTCTGTGATACCCGGGCTATGGTGAGGAGCAAAGCCGGGAGCAGATATTCCTCTGCTGATTCCTCACAGGCGGTGCTGCCAGAGCTGGGGGGAATGTGCTTAAACCAAACCAGAGTATGGGATGAAGTCCCTTGGCAGCAGCAGGCAGAGGAGACACAGTGGGTGTGATGGGGACAGCACAACCTCCCCATGACCGTAAACCTTGTGTCAGCTTTCCTGGCTTCCTCCCCAGAAAATCCCTACCAACCCACACAACTGAAAAAACCCCAAGGATTAGGAAATCCAGGGGAATAGGAAGAGAGGAGCCTTGGGAGTGGGGCTGGTGCCTCCCAGAGCTCTCAGTCAGGGCAGGGCAGGGCAGGCCAGGGCAGGCCAGGGCAGGGCAGGGCAGGGCAGGGTGAGATGCTGCCAAGACAGCCCTGGAGAACATTTCCAACCCAGACCAACCTGTTACTGGACTGGGAATGTCGTAAAAACTCCCAGTCCCACACTGGGATTTGAGGAAACTGAAGCCTTGTGATGCAACTGGGAGAGATGAAGCAAACGACACTCAGGAAGCAGATGACAGATCCAGCACCACAGGGAGTCATGGACAAGGCGTTAGCCAGCTGGTGATCCTGAACAGGCCTCCGCTGTCACCTTCCCCTTCACCCCTGTGCCCAGCTCTTCACCCCGGAGCACAGCCCCTGTCACAGCCAGACCCTCCAGTGGCAAGCAAGGGTGACAGGGTTATTGGGAAACAAGTCAGTACTTCCAAACTGATTCTCTTTGCTGCTCTGTTCCTTCCTGAAGCTGGTCTGAGCATGGCAGGGGTGGCTCAGGAAAGCCAGGAAGCTAATGTATTCATGTCATCTCACATTTGGTGCCAGGACGTGAAGTAAACACCATCAGGGACTTCGCTCCGGCTCAAAGATAAGCCCTGATTCTTATTCCGATCACATTATCCATGCTCCTTGTACAGCTTCATTGATTCATATCTTAAAAAGAAAAGCCTTCAAAACCCATTAAGTCTGCCCTGTCATTCCAGCCCTGCTCTCAAGTGCCAGGGCAAGAAGCATTAACTAATCTGCTCACATTACCTTGCCTTTGAACCGAGCGCCTCTCAGCATCAATCAAGAGTGTTTGGAGGTGATACGCTCATGCATGGGGCGAGTTTTGGCTGCCAAGGTCACCCAATGACCTCGGTGCCAGAGTCAATCAATTCCAGAAGATGTGTTTTGCATGGCTGAGGTCACCCAAGTGAGGGCAGGGGCCAGCACGTAGCGACTGCTCCCTGCATTGGGCTCCCTTTCACACTCGGGGGCAGCCAGGGCTTGTGCCCACAGAGGGATGTCCGAGCAGCCCAAGTGGCAGTGCCCTGTTTGGTTATGGAGAGCTGGATGGTCCCTGAAGGACGGAGCATCTGGGGTGCATGAACGGGGCCTTTGGTGGTGTCGGCTGGGTCTCGACGAGGGGAGAAGAATTTACGAGCAGCAATGTCCTCCCAGGGATTACGAAAGCCCGGCTGCTGATTGCCAGGGGAAAGAAGGTCCTTCCAGCCCCTTGGGCTCCAGCTCAGCCAGAAGCCGCTGTTTATTTGGCTCCGGTGACTTCAGAGCATACCGGACCGTGCTCCTGGGGGCTCAGCGTGCTCCAGGCCGGCTGGCCAGGACACAGGGCTCGGCCACCCCCCGCGCTCCCCGGCGCCTTGCGCAAGGCAGCTCCTCACCCTCCGTCCGGCCTGCCTTCCACTCAGGAAGGAATTATTCACTCTTGTCTCCTTCTGGCCGCAGGACACACTTGGGATGTTTCTTCCACCACTCTCACGAAGGTTTCCCACCCTGCCGGTGCCAGTAAGGAGGCCAGATCCGTCCCCTTTGCTCCCCGCTGACCCCCAAGTTCAGGAACAGGGACTGTTTACTGGATGGCCTTAGAGGAATTTGGCTTTACTGACATTTCAAGTGCTGCTCAATTCTGTTGTTTTCATGGCTTGGAGTACTTTGAGAGGACATGTCCCCCCAGGAGAGGATTGACCACAGCTGTCCCAGGTCCTAGCTGGATGGGGATGGAGAACCAGGCTTCCTGGAAAGCTCAGTTTTGCTTTCTGTCAGACTCAACCACTCACTGAACCCAGACCCATCCAGGTTGCTTGGGTTGGGTTCTGGTTTCAAAACCCTTTTGCAGGAGAAAGCTGTTTTCTGTCTGAGTTATGAGAATGTCCAAATTGGGGCTTTTCTCAGCTGCCCTGCTGAGGGCAATGTCCATCCCATGTCAGCCCCTGTCTCATGCCCCGGGGCCAAAATGGAGCTGAGGAATGGGGAGAACCCTTAGGGTTGTGTGCACAGCCCCAAAGGGAGACACATCCCAGCTTTGATGAGCATCAGTGTTGGACTCCATGGATCAGAGCACCATCACCACCACTGAGCCCCCTGTGCGTCCACAGGTCTGCAGGGCACACACAGCTGTCTCCCCCTGCCCCTCTGGCAGAGGTGCTTTCCCAGTTGTTCTCTTTAACCTAAACCCACAAAGTGACTCTAGATAGAACATGTTCTGCTTCGCAAAGGGCTGAGCTGAGACAAGATGTATGAGGGCGATTCACTACCCATGGAGCTCAGAGCGGAGGGAAAGGCTTCCCTGGCAAGAGAATGGGATGGGCAAGGAGATCTGGGGGAGGGCATAGGGCCAGAGCAGCTCTGTGAAGGAAGGTGTGTGTGCTGCTGAGCCATGGGAGAGCCGGGAGGAGGAGGCAAACCCAGCCCGGGTGAGGGAAGGATGCAGACAAAGTCTTGGGATCAGCTGGCTGAGACGAGTCCACAGGGAATTACAGGCAGGTCTGAGCCTGTCAGATTACTGGAGCCAGGAAGGCGGGGAGTGGGTTGAGGCAGGTCTGGCAGGAGGAGGGATAGAGGAGCTGGAGGAAAAGAGAGGAGCAGGGGGAAGGTGGGCAAAGAGGGGAGGGAGGCACACAGGAAAGGGGGGAGCAGAGGGAAGTACCCAGCCCTGGCGGTGTGGGGCTGGTGGGGCAGGAAGGCAGACTGGGAGTGCCGTGGGGTGGAGGAGGTGGGAACTGGCCTGGTCTGTGACATGTCACCCTCAGCACCCACCAGGCCTAGGCACAAGGCTGGCACCAGTCAGGGCAGGAGCACCACACACCAAAACCAATTAAATGCTCAAGGGGTCACAGACCAGCTCTGAGGCTCCCTCCCATCCAGAGGCCAGAGGAGAGCGTCCTCATTTGCTGCCTCTTAATTACATCTGATCCTGCCTTAATTCCTCCTAAAACCTTCCCTGAGAGCTTCCAGGTGGCCGCTGGGGAGAGGTGCCCGTGAGCCGGGGTGACAGGCCAGCCAGGCACGGGTGACAGCCCTGGGCTGGGCAGTACCTCCGGAGGGATGTGAAGGGCTGTGGGCACTGGTGGTGATGGAGGAAGCGCCATGTGCACCACCATCCTGATCCTGGGTCCACTGGTCCTCCTGCTGCGGCGCCGCTTCTGCAACAAAGTCGAACCGTACGTCCTTTCCTGTCCCCCTCCTGTCCCCCTCCCGTCCCCTCAGGGCCCCGGGGCTGGGCATGGGAGGGTGAGGGATGGCCCTGAGGTGGAGGATCTCACTCCTCAACCTATGCCGTATTCATGGAGATGTTTGGGTTCCTTCTGGGTTTGGTTCTCTGGGTGACACCAGGAGACATTCACTCGAGCTGGGCAGAGGAGCCTTCTGTGCTGTGCTGTCACCTCCTCTCTGATGCACCAGCGCCAGTAAGGAGGAAATGCAGGATTGGTCCTCCTGTTTGTCTGGTGCAAGGGGCCAGGGATGAACCTCTGGGATGCTTTTACATGCGCTGATCAAGGTGTTTCCCAAACGGAGCAGTCCAGCACCTGCAGCGCGGCTGCCTGACTGTCCTCATGCCTCGGCTTGGGAGGAGACTGAGCAGTGATCTCACCTGCGGGGACATCACCAGGCTGCCGCTGACACCCAGCAGGTGTAAAACAGCCCTGGGGAAGTCCCTCTCCATCCCTGGGGAGCCGGGAGGTTGGATGAGTCTGGGTATGTGGAATGCTTGAGAGCATCAGCTGAATGTTGGCTCTGAGAAGCACCAGCAGCCACCACCCTGTTGCGCTGTGCTCCGTGTTCACACACACGCTCACACTCATCCTGGCTCCAAGGCGATGGCAGGGAGCAGATGGGAAGGGACTTGCTGCAGTCCCACACCAAGGCAATGACAAAGCTGCGACAGGAGGGCAGGGTCACCTCCTGCTCGGTGCATCCCCGCTGCGCCATGGGCACAGTGCCGGCGGCTGCGGCTTCTGCTACCTGCAGCTCCCCGTGCCTTTGGAGGGAGTCTTGTTCCCGTTCAGCTCTCGCTTGGCTTCAGCTCGGTGGCAGTGGGGCTGCACTCATGGTGAGCCTGAGCATCACCCTCACTCGCTGGGCAGCCACGGGCTCCAACGCCACGCTCGGCCCAGGAGGTTTCCACTGGAGATGCACAAATCTTTTTACCAGTGCAGACTGGAGACATCTGAAAGTGTGGAGGTCAAATTGGCATTTAATGAGCCGATTAAGTCAGGGGAGGGAGAAACAAGACTCAAAGCAGGGAAGGCATCTCCTGGCCTCTGTGCCCCCAGCTGTCCCTCTGCTACCTGCGGCACTGGCTGAATTAAACGCTCATTAAGTGTCTTTGCAAACGAGCTGCAGATGTGGGGACTGTCTCTGGGCAGAGGGTACAGGGGTGACTGGCAAGGCTGGCAGGCTGCAGGTCCATCCCTTGGGAAGCTGCGGGAGGAATGGGCTGGGGGACAAGTCACCTGGAATGATGTCACCAGAGCTGGCAGTGTGCAGAGACCCCAGTGCCCCAGCCCTGGACAGGCAGATCCAGGTGCAGCACCAGCCCTGCCCAAGGGAGCTGCGTGTGGGATCAGCTTCTTAGGAGTAGGCAGTGAATAAAGCACAAATCTGTGCACCAGGAGATAGGAAGGAGCCTGGAGCTGAAAAGGCTTGGGTTGGGAGGGACAGGGTGCTGCCCTGGCTACCTCCACTCAAGGCAGGATCAGCACTCCTTCCACCACATTTAACCTGGGGGCCTGTAGCCTGGTCAGTCCTTTCAGCCAGCTGGTTTCATCACCACCACCACCACCACCACCATCATCATCATCATCATCAATGAGTGGCTGTTGAGACAGCAGCACAACATAGGGAGAGAACGTGGCTGGTGCCAGCAGCAGCAGCAGCGAGCTGGAATGAGCACAAGGGCTCCCATCAGGGCATGGACCTGGGAGCAGGAGGGACACTCAGAGCTGGATGGCCAGGGAAAACTTTCTCCAAGCCCTGCTGCAGTTGTCAGAGGGGCACCTGGTCTGGATGTGGACACCAGCCCATAGAGAAGCTGTACACTCCTAGATTAGTTCTTTTGGTGATTAATTACTCTCACCATTAAAGACCAGTGGATATTAACAGCTTTTCTCCTTGATCTATTTTGGATATTCATCTACTCGCCTTGCTCTGTGCTGGCATCAATCAGAGCCGTTCCACTGACAGCTTTACACCACGAGAGATTCTGTTTCCAGACTTTCGTGTCCTGGAAAAGAAAAGCAGCACAAGCAAGAGAAAAATGTGCTGCTCACCAGGGACCGGGGAGAAGTGGTACAGGAGACCAAGGCACAGTGGACCTGGTGAAAGGCAGGCAGCATTCTCAAGACCAGGAACAGACCTGAGGCACCAGAGCCTCAGTACTGTGTTGATCCAACTGGATTTTGGCCAACTAGAGGACCAGGCTTAGGCTGGTCAGGCACCAGGACCCCATACAGCAACAAAGACCAGGATTTTCCATATGTGCACTACTCTGGATGACCACTGGATTAAAGACATCCCTGAGAAACAGCACATGTGAAGAAAAAGTCAGGAGCCCACATGTTCACAGGATAAACCTGCCTCGGTGCAGGATCAACCCTCTGCCTCTGACGTCCCCATGTGCGTCCTGGGCAAAGGACACAAATGAACAGCACAGGCAAGATCAGATTATGTGAAATCCCCTGCTCACCTGACCTCCTTCACGTCCCTGTTGTCTATTTATACACCTTGGGGCTGCCAGGAATGGCACAGGTTATCCTTGGCCCAGCCTCGCAGAGCCGGGGGCTCAGCCATGGGATTAGTGTTGGCCACTGGAGCTGGCTGCCACCATCTCCAACAGAGGTTTGAAGGAAATCCACCCAACATCCCAGCTGATGATTCTGCTATCCCCAACCCTTGCTGGAGTCAAAAAGCAAACTGGAACACTATCCTGGATTAACCTGCTGTCAGGAGACAGGAAGGTCAAGGGGGACTCCTTGGGCTCCAGTGCTTGGATTTCCTCAACAAGCAGTGATTTATTCTTTGTTTTGTGTGATATTTAACGAGAAGGTCCTGGCTGGGGGCCAGGGCTGGCTATGGATGTCTGCTCTGTTTGCCTTTCTCACGTTCTTCCCCTCCAGTCTCTTCCTGGCAGGAGCTGCTCACCGCTGGCTCCTGGGTTTGGGGAGGTGGAGATGCTGCTGGTGTGGGACGCAGGGTTTGGTCTGGGTGTGGGGGATGCAGGGCACTGAGCACCCAAGGGAGTACAGGAGCACCCAAAGGGGCTCAGGTCACACCAAGGAGCCTGCTGGAAAGAGCCAGGTCTGTGAGATGTCCTCCGCTGAGAGCTCTTGGAGAGGTCTCAGGCTTGGTAGGCTGGACTATGGCAAAGCAAAGGAGGTGCTTTGGGAAGAGAAACGTGGATTTGTTTTACTGCCATTTCCTCAGCCCCCTCACAACAGGCTGGACATGAACCCACTGGGCCCCAGAGGGGTCACTTTTCCTGGGACTGGGAGCCAGGGCCGTGGAGAGAGGGAGCATTTAGTGCCTGTGCTGATCTCCCTGCAGGGGAACACCCTCGTCACACCCCACACACTGTGCTGCAAGGCAGGGACAGACCCTCTGCACCTCAGGCTGCGGAAAACAGAGCCGGTAGCTTGGCATCATCTAGATTAACCTTCCAGCTGATTTCCCTCTGGGAAGCAGGACGTGACCTCCTCATTTCCACTGCCCAGGCACGGCTGGCAGCCGGCAGCGGTGGCACACGGTTCTGCTTCTCCGGGCTGGAGCAATCAGCGCGCAGCAGGCAGGCACAGACGAGTGTCAGCCCAATTTCTGTACACTTTAAATACATCAGCAAGGCCACAAACACAGCCCCAAAGTGCTGCAGGCATAGGCGAGCTGGTAAATAACCCCCAAACCCAGCAGCAAGGGAACACCCCTCTTCTTTCCACAGGAGAGAGGGCTCAGCAGCGCTTGCCCCTCAGAGCTGCACAGCAGCTGAGCAGATCCACTCTCTCCCTGGCTGTTTTCAATCCAGTACCAGAAGGGTCAATTCTGTGCCACTTCTGCGGAGTCATTATCCTGTCGGTTATATAAATGTCTGGGCATGCACAAAAGGCAGTGCTGATACAGTGGCTCTGACACCAACTCTCTCCAACACCTGCTTTTCAGCTGGAGAGAGAGCTGAGCACAAGAACATCTCGAGAGCTGTCACACAGAAAGCTGCTGTCTTTCAAGCTGAATGGAGGTCTAAATAGCTCTCACTTCTGCTTTAGAATCTCATTTCTAAATGCAATTAATACTGGCACATGCATAATGAGAGACTGACGAGTGAATACAGACTCCGGCAATAAAGAAGCCAGCCCCAAGTGCTATGTAAATATTACAAATCCTCCCAGGGAGCTGACCCGGGGAAGACAGCTTTCTGATGATTAAACCCCAGTGACAATACGACTGCATTCCTACATCTGTCACAATACTACCTGCTGATACATAATGAGCCACGCTAAAAGAACTCGCTCTCGCTGCTCTTCAATGCAGATAAAATGTCTATTTGTAGAGTGTAATTAATCTCTTCTTCAAAATCAGGAACCTTAGTGTCCTTGGTAACAACATGCCAGTGACTCAGAGAGCGTCTCTGGCTTTTCCTTCTGATTTTGGAGAGAGTTACTGAAAGTGACCCCAAATTCCAGCACTGCAAAGGAGCACAACTGGGAAAGCCAGCTGGGTATCTGGAGGTAGGGACAGGTTTTACCCACCCTCCTGGTCTCTGCAGGGCTGCTTTGGCAGCGTAAGGAGGTCCCTGGACTTGTTTCAGCCACATTCCCTACGACAAGACAAGCTCTGTCCCGAGATCTGGTCCCCACCCCACTGAGCACAAATTCCCTTTCACCACGGGGCATAACCAGGCCGAGAATAAACTGTCAGAAGAGCAAGGGCGCGATCACGGGATGAAGCTTCTCCCTCTTTTGCCTGGTTTCCCCCAGCAGTAAACGCTGTGTGCTCTCTGTGTGTGTCCATACCTGCTCCCCCAGATGGCTTCTGAGCCTGCTGGCTCATTTCAGCCAGGTTTGGCAGGGGATGGAGGTTCAAAAACATCCATTCCCGACCAGGTAGCGAAGGTGCAAAGCCATGAGCACCAATGTGGCAGAGGAATGCTGCTGGCAGATCCCCTGGTCCCTCTGAGGGCTGTGCTTGGGCATGGCCTGCTCCTCCAGCCCGCCCCAGGCTGGCTGAGGTTTGTGCTGAAAAGGCAAAGTCACTCTAAAGCGCCTGGGGGCCATATCTGCTTTCTATGAATTTCAGTGGGAAGCAGCCACTGCTGGATGTCGCTCACTGACCCAGTTCCAAAGCCCAGGGGAAGCACGGGCCGTGGTACAGGGACGGCTGCTTGGAGAGAGGGTGATGGAAGACTTGCATGATTTATTTATTTCCCGGGGAATAAAAAAAGAAGGAGAAGAAAAGAATCGTTGGATAAAACCAGCATATTCCAGGCTAAACTGTGCTGCAGCAATTCCTTGTGGGGCTGGAGCTGAGCTGCCTGGTCCCCTGTAAGGGAGATTCATCCCTGCAATGCTCTGCAGAGCCGGGGGGACACGGGGAAAAGGAGGGTTTGCTGTTACTGAGGGCTCTGCTCTCCAGTGCAAAATTTCCCTTTCCTGGAGCAAGTTACCACTTCCCTTTGGACAGGGGCTGCAGTCACACCACTGCTCACAGCTCACCCCTCCTCCTCTGTCCCCAGGCACTCCGAGGGAGAGGAAGAGATCGGCAGAGAGGCTGGCTCCGAGCCCAGTGCCACATAACAGTGCTCCGGAGTCACGGCCAGGTGGGATGCAGTGGTTATCTGGAATGATGTAGCTCTGAGGAAATTGTGGGACGGAAGCACCAGTTTGGGGCAAAAAGGCTGGTCTTCACCTTCAAGCATTTTAATGGTGATTTTTTTTGTATTTCACCCAGGTTTTATAAGTCTTCCTGCCTATTGATGAGGCTGTGAAGTCTCAAGAGAAGTGTCTTGCTCTGGAGGAAGGAAATTAAAACCTGGAATGGCTGGATTGGAAGGGAAAACACCATTTTCCCGTTACTTTAAATAGCATTTCAGCTCCCAGGTGAGGACACACCCAGCCCTTTCTCTGTGGCCTCCCTGCTGCCTGGGTGCCAGGAGCATCTTGTAGGGACAGAAAAGGCAGCAGAGCCGGTGCTGATCCAGCTGGGATGGGGTGCAGGGGGCGCAGGTTGCCCAGAGAAGATGTGGATGCCACAGCCCTGGAAGTGCTGATGGCTGGATGGGATGGGGCTTTGAGGAGCCTGGTCTAGTGGAAGGGGGTTGGAACAAGATGGTTTTGAAGGTCCCTTCCAAGCTAAGCCATACTGTGATTCCATGTGGGATTTGGGACTGCTGTGGCTTTGTGTCCTGCACAGTGACCCCAGGGAGTGAGGGCTGGCTCTGGGTGTCCATCTGCAGCTCCCAGCAAAGGCTGGGTCACTCACACACCACTGCCTTGGCTCT
This sequence comes from Pomatostomus ruficeps, assembly GCA_013400735.1. Classification (NCBI taxonomy): domain Eukaryota; kingdom Metazoa; phylum Chordata; class Aves; order Passeriformes; family Timaliidae; genus Pomatostomus; species Pomatostomus ruficeps. Next base: position 208,385 of record VYZT01051416.1, on the reverse strand, counting down.
GGGAGGGAATCTTTGGCACCAAGGGTGAGGATACACAGGGTTGGGCTATGGGGGGGGAAATTGGGGCCAGAGCTGTCTTTCCTAATCCTCCCCAGGGCACTGCTGAGTGCCCAGGGCAGCCCAGGGACTCATCATGCCCTACCTCCCCTTTGGCAGATCCCCCAAGGCTTCTAACTTCATCTGTCTCAACAAACAATTAACCACAATTCACCAATTAACCCCAACTCTTTCTCATCCTGCAGCTCCCCTGCAGCCGACACCAAGCACATCCTGGCCTCAGCACCTGCTGAAACCCTCGGCAAAACAACCCATGACAGCAACAAACCCAGCTCAGCCAGCTGCCCTCCCACAGCTCAGGGAGGACCAGGCTCTGGGCTAAACCAGGCTGGGGAGGAAGGAAATTTGCCTGGCTAAGGCTGAGCCCTGGGTGGTGGCCCACGGAGCGATCGGGGGTCCTGCTCCCGGCCATGGGGTTCTCGCGGGCTCCGCAGCTTTCCCAGGGATACAAATCCATTAATAAAAGATCAGTTTGCAGACACAGCTCGCTGTACACCACAGCATTAGAGGCACATTGGCTTCTCCTGAGCACCAGTCTCGTGCTGGGTTTATTTGGTCCGTTTGTGGCAGGGGAAGAGTTGCTTTCGGCATTCAGAGATGTCTCGTGTCTGGGAGAAGGAGCAGGGTGAAATATATTTTTGGCTCTATTTAGCCACAAAAATTTGGGTTTAGAATAAAGAGAAATATTCCTGTTTGCTGCCAAACTGAGGCAGACAATTTCTTGTGCAAGCCTTCATTTGTTTGAGGACTCGGTGTCCTGTTGTAAAAATAAATGCTCTGATGGGAAAAGTCGATTGGGGTGTGCTGAGCAGTCATTGGGAGTGGTGGGCTCGCAAACATCTTCAACCTCATTGGAAAAGCACTTCCCAAAGCTTTTGCAAACAGATTTTAGACAGAAAAAGGCAGGTTTTTGGTTTTTTGGTAACTGAAGTAGTCACAAACTGAGTCTTTTCTGTGGGCACAGTTGTGCTGGCCTCACCATGGCTGGTATGAATTTTTAGTGCCAAACACACCCAGTTTGCACCCAAACCAGGCTGTTTGCTCCTTCTGAGAGCCAGCCACCTCTGAGAGCCACAGGAACGGGGGAGGGAGAGAGGCTGGTGGTGGGGAAGAAGCCCGGAATGTGGCTCCTGCCCAGGATGTTCCTGGATGATGTCAGCACCCTCTCCCCATCCCGGGGCTGTGGGGTCACCTCCCAGCCTCGGAGGTCAGGCCAGACAGATGGACAAGAGCTCCCAGCAGCTGGGTCCTCCATACTCAGAATTTCACAAATGTCTATAGATTTTTTTCCCTGTGAGTTTTTAAATCAAGCTTCTTCAGCGTCAACTTATGTTAAACATTTTTTTTTCTTCTTTTCAGCAAAAGAAGTGTTGTGATCAGGAGGAATAAACTGGTTTTACCTGGAGCTGCCTTCATTTTATAGCAGATTAAAAGCAAGATAGAGAGTCAATAATGCCAGGAAGGGGGGTCAGGGGATGAATACAGTGCTGTGCTGAAGGTAGCACTGGAGAGATTGGAAGCTGAAAAGACAAAAGCTTACCAGGATTGAGCCTCAAAAGCAGAATCAGCTCCTCTGATGATAGGAATCTCCTGGATTCCCCTGACATGCTGGTGTTGCTGTAGAATGGCTTTTAGGTATTGATTTAAGGGAAAATAAAGGTCAAGGGCTTAGCTGCAGAGGGGCTGTTCAGTCTGGGTGGGCAGAAATGAGCAACAGGAAGGATCTGCAAGGTCAGAAACAGGATGGAGAGGAGCCCCAAGAATGATAGGTGCATGCTGGGGTTATGAGACCCCCAAAGACTGGAGCAGAGCCTCACTCAGGGGAGCCCACGGGAGCCCTGACCTGCAGGGTTATCCCAGGCACAGACATCCTGGGCTTAGTGAAAATCCAGATTTCAGTCTGGACCTTTCCATCAATAATGCCGACCTTTCTCCCCATCTGGACTAGCACTCAAAAACTCCCAGAAAGGACAACACGGGGCAGATGGAAATGGTGCCTGCAGATGTCACGGTGCTGCCAGGAACGGGGTTGCTGGCCCACAAACCTGGGTGTGCAAACAGTGCCTGCCAAATCAGCTGCAGGGGAGTAGTAGAGATTTTGGGGGATAAAGGTTTCCTGAGCCATGGACAGGCCAGCTCTGCGCCTGGGGACCTCCGAGAGGGTGGATTTCGTGAGAAACGTTCTTTATTTACTCAGCCAGCCGCAGCCAGCAGCTGAGCTCAGAGCGGGTGAGCCTGCCTGTAGCCAGAGGCTGTGCAAGGCTTGCTGGCCACGGCGAGGAGTTTGCTGTTTGCTCAGAGATTTGGGATGGTCCCCGAAGGCCCTCGGTGGGTGGGAGTGGGAATTCGCTTAATTCATTCATTGTGTCCTCTCTGCTGGCCAAAACCACCCTCCACTCCATGAGAAACACGGAAGGGGTGGTGGCAGCCCTCAGAGGTCAGGCATGGTGTCACCAGCGGCTTTCCGAGGGATGCTGAAGGACCTTGTCCCCACATTGTGGTCACACTGTCATGATCCCACTGAGGAGATGCCGTTTGTTTCAGGAGGAAGGAAGGATTGTGACACCTCTGCTCTTCTTCTTTCCATCTCTGTCCCCCCTAAAATGCAGTTTGGGAAAAAGCCAAAAAGGGAAATGAAACGTTGAATGGGCTACCCCCAGCTGGGAGGTGGAGGTGGTGTGGGACCAGCAGTCCCTCACGGTCTGGAGGAGGGGGTGAAGCTGTGGGGCCTTGCTGGGCCCAGCTCCCTGGGGTTTATTGGACTGTCTGTTTTCACCATTTCTCTCTGAGAAGGGAAATGGACCACACAGCAGCAGAAAGTCCTGGAAATCTGCAAGGGAGACTGTTCCCAGCACCCTTCCTTCTGCTGTCGCCCCTGTATGCAGTTGGCTATGGAGGACGTATGGCTCCGTGTTGCTCCAACTCAGTGAGATAATGCCTCAGAACTCAATTCCTTCCCAACTAAAGTCCTAATCGCAGCCAGCATGTGCACTTTCCCAGCTCTGACCCTCCTGTCTCAGTTGCACTCGTGGTCTCTCTGACAAACCAAGTGGACCAGCACTGGGGTTACCTCATCTCGACTGCCCTGTCTGCTCCATCCCCTCCACACCAGACCCTGCTGTCTCTCCTCTGCTCCCACTCCTGAGGCATCCTAAAGGCTGTGTGTGGCCTGTAACTTTTCCTTTTCTCAAAAAAAACCCAACCCAAAAAAAAAAAAAAAATCAACCAAAAAACTACAGTAGAAGCAAGGAGAGGAAATTGCTTCAAGTTTCTTAACTATCTCATGGAACAAAAATGCTTCATGAGGCTGTTCAGGAAAAGAGAGGGTCAAATGTCCCTCATTAACGCTGATTTACTAAGAGGGCTGGGAAGTGGAAGGGGGAGACAGTCCAGCTGCCTGTCTCAGAGCACAAGGGTCCTGGTCTGGGATGCAGGCTGGGGTGGGAGGGTTGGGCCCCCAGTACAAGATTGGGGTGGGTTAGAAGGTACAGCGGGGTGCAGGCTGCTGTGCACCCACCACAGGGCACACCTGGCCCGCACTAGCACGGCACAGAGGCAGTGCACAGCTCCCTCGGCTCGTGTAGCAGTTTGGAAATTTCATGGCTTTCTGAAGAAAAGAGCGAAAGTTGAGTCCATTCAACCCAATTAAAACTCCAGAGGAAGTGCAGAGAGGCAGGATGTAATTACCCGTGCTGGAATCCCAGTTCGGAACAGGAGGCAGAGCTCTCCGGATCAAATTAATCCCTGGTGTAACTCTGCCGAAGTTACACCAGGGCTATAATTGGCCTGAAACATTTTAACTATCTCATTTAATGTTATTCATGCTCTGCTGGAGATGAGAATGTTTATCCTAAATGAGGGACTCTAATGCACTGTAGCAGTAATAGAGTGTGAGGCTTATGTGGTTTCTCATTTACAAGGATGCTGGGGAGGCCAGATTGCCACAGGAGATGCAGCAAATCTGGATTCCCCAAATCTTTAGCAATTGCTGTGGCTCCTGTGGTGGCTGGTTGTGCCACCGTCCTTCCCGCAGTGCATTCACCCTCCCCACACCCAGGCTGCTTTTCCATCTCTTGGAGATGTTGGGGGATTGTACCCCGTACCCAGCCAGGGGCAGGAATAGCAGGAGATGCAAAGTGATATGAGAGGGAATGGAAAGAGCTGAGAGAGGCCTTCCGAGACGAAAGCTTCTCTAAAGCAGCAGCAGTGAGATTTCCCAGGGACAGGCTCGGATTCCTGTGATGCTAGGAGTGGATTTCCATCGGTGGGGGCTGGCTCCCTGAGCCACCCCAGGGAAGCAGCCCCCAGGCTCCTGCAGAAGGAGCAGGGTCAGTGCTGCAGGGAGCTCAGCAAGCACAGAGAGCAGCACAGCCCCTGCTGCCAGCTGGACACCCCACGGGCAGCGATTCCAACTGCCAGCCCTGGGTTATCCACCTGGTTGATCCCAGGATCATTCGAGCTCTCACACCAGAAGAGGCCTGAGCGTGTTCCCTGCAGTGAGAGACAGCAAGGCCCACTCGCCCTCCACGAGGTGCATCCCCCAGGAATGCTGACCTGTGGTGGCAATGCCGTCAGTCAGCCCAAGCACACATCCTGCTCCTTGGAAAGCAAAGCCTGCAGGTCACATTCCTCCTTTACCCAGCTCTGCTCTGCCTGCTGCCCCCCTGCCAGGGATGCCACAGGACCCTGAATCTCTGCTCTGTGCCCTGTGTCCCCCCTGACCCAGCCCTCGCAGGTACCGCTCGCTGTGGGCTCTGCACCACCATTAACAGGCTTTTGGAGATTGCAATTATCTGTCTTCAAATCACACTTCCAATCCCCAGGCTGCTTTTAAGCCAGACCCCTGGTCTTTCCCTCTGCTCTCTTGCCAGTGGAAATGGCAGAGAAGGCAGATCTGTTTGTTCCAAAGCAATTTTTTAATGCCCTGTAGCATTAGAAGCTCAAGCATTACAATTCATTCCAGCTCCTCTCTGCTCCTCAGAGGATATTAGATCCTTCTTTTGATACTTCCTCGCTCTTTGTAGATGTTACCCTAGTTTTAATTTTCAGGGCTTCCAGACTGTTTTTAACAGTGCTGAGCTTTCAAGTTGCTTCCTTCAAACTTTCTCCAGCCATGCTTTCACAGAGCCTAAATAGCTTTGATTATTCCCAGATGTTTTTGGTTTGTTAACCCCAGAATAGTATTGTGTAACAGCTTGGAAAGAAGACTGGCAGCAGGGGTCCTGGGTTCTCTTTCCTGGTTCGCCAAATCACTTCCCAAGCAGAACATCGATGGGATTTAACCTACAGAAGGAATGTCATTAGCAGCAACAGGACTGACGGTGGCTGAAATCCTCTTGCTGATGAAGATAACCCTCTGAAGGCAGGGCTCATTTTCTTCACCCAGTTCGTCCTTATTTCCAAGCGGGATGACACATTGGGCAACATATCTGCAGGGAAGCCTTTGAGCAGGCATTCCTGAGGCTGCCAGGCTGCACTCCATGGGAAATTGCTCACCTCCAGGCCCGGCTGGCCTCAGGCTGTGGCCATCCCTACCCACCAGCCAGGCTCTGCTCTGCTGGGGCCAAGTTTTCCTTGGCCCGGGAGGATGCGTGCGTTTGTCCTGACAGGCCAGAGAGTGGGGAGTGAGGAGTTTTACACAACTGGCTGTGCTCCTAACAGACCTCTGCAGCCCTCCTGACCCTGGCAACCCCGCCGCTCCCATGTTTGAGCCATTGCATTGCTAAACACTCATAAAAAACATCCCTGTTCCCACTAGAAGAGAGCCAGGGTGTATCCAGTCTGGCAGGAGATACTTCTCAACCCTCCATAAATCTTCCCAAGATCACCCCAAACTCCCCATGTTTCTTGGTGCCTCCACCCACTCTGCTGGATCCTCGCACTTCCCTTTCTCAGCCTGAGCGCAGCTTGGCAAAGCCCAAGATCCCTGGGATGGGTGTGAATTCATCCCATGGCATCTGCCTCCCATATGCAAAGGACCACACCTAGGCAGGGCAAGGAACAACAAAGAGAGAGGAAAACAAGAAGAGAAAAAGAATAAAAGCATCAAGAGATAATATTTGTTTAGCAGAGGGAAAAGCTGAGGGACAAACCAACCTACCCTGTCTCCATTACAGTGGCATGGACTCAGCAGCTGGGAAAGCAGGTGAGAGACAAACCACCCCCGTTCAGCCCTTGGACAGCTGAGCTGAGCTGCTGTAGGAAGACCCTGCCCTGAGGAAGACACCCATGCCTCTGCCTGGGACACTGAGTGTCACAAAAACCCAGCCCCACCACAGCTGGGCACAGCTGTGCCTCAGGCCAGCCTGGTGGGACCAGGGCTGCACCCAGAGCTGCTCAGGAGAGCAGGGAGGAGGCAGAGGGAGGAGGATCGGCAAGACAAGCTGTGAGTGAAGAGTGTCGGTGCTTGGAAAGCGCAACCAATTTGCTTTTAGTACAGTTCATGCCTCTCCAACAGTGCCTAGAATAACAAATTCCTTCCACCCTCCAGCCTGAATGCTGGAGGAAGCTGCTGAGAAACTTAATTGATTAGCTGGATGCGTGCACAGAAAAAAATTGCTCAGCATCAAGGAAATCACTGTCTTGACAGTTAATGCAGACACTGGTGGAAGATTAGAAAGACCAGCTGCAGCTTTTTATCACAAAACTCCTCCTTTTAGTCTGGGAACAAGGCGAGATCTGTTTTGATGGGACGAGCCATTCTGCAGTGGTGCTGAGGGGCTGGAGCACCAGGGCTGTGCCCCCACACTGCGCCCACGCAGGGCTCACTGGCCCCATTGCCAGCCCCGGCATCTTCAGCTGCTGGAGGGCAAGGAGACAAGTTTTGGGCTACTCTTACCCCCACTCTCCAGCCCCAGGGGTTCCTATCAACCCTGGCAGCCTCTGAGCAGCAGGAAGAGATGCCCTGAGAGCAATTTCAGCATCCAGGGTGCAGTGGACAGAGCTGAGCACGCTGGAGGAGCCGAGTTTCCAGATGCCTCACAGCATCCTATCCAGCCCTTGCAGAACCTCTCCCCCCTCCCATTCCCTGCCTGGGCTCGCTGCTTTGCTCTCAGCATCTCCAGCTCTGCCCTGCCTGCCACAAGGTCACCACCTGCGATTCTGTCACCACACAGGATTGCTTTCTCCGTTTGGCAGAAGAAAACAGGAAGCCAAAAGCCCGCAGGGGCTGTGAACTTGCCTGTCATGTTCCCTGACAGTACCAAAACCTTTTGCTGCTTGTGTTTTTCCCAAACTGTCGCCGCTTGTCACACCCCTTGTTTAAACCTCTGATCCTGAAAGCTTTCCTGAGCCCTCTGCAAAACAAATGGAGAGAGCATGGTCTGTTCTCCACAGGGATCAGACACCACCTCAAAAGCAATGAGACTGACAGTGTCAAAGCTTCCCAGACCGGGGACAGGCAGAGCCAAGCATGCATGCCTGTGCTCTGGGGCTGCCAGAGGTGGGAGGAAGCAGCCTGCTAACCCCCAGCTTCCTCCTCTCCCTCAAACTACTCAGCTCCTGAGGTATTTGGCTCAGGGAAGGATGAAAGGAGAATGAAAGGGCTTAGTCCTTCTGTTTGCTCTCTTCTCTCCTGTCCCTCATTTCCCCTACTGCTGCTATTTGACCTGAGCAGCCCAGAGGAATTTTAGTCACGGTGCATTCCTAGCACAGCATCGGTTTTCTGGAGCAAAACGGGAAGAGCTGCCAAGGAACAAATCTTCCCCTGATGCCTGGCACTTCTCATGGGTGGAACAAAACTTCTTGAAACCCCAGGGGAAAAACCACCAGATCTCAGCATCAGCAAACCCCATCCCACTCCAGCCCGTTCCCTCCAGGGCTTTGCAGCATGAGGGGGCTCAGACAGAGACTAATGAACATCGTGATCACATCCATACGGCACCACTTTGAGAGCTTTGAGTCAAAGAGGAGGTGAACAGAGATCTGATCTTCAGCTGGAGGCAGTGCTGTGGGGAGCAGCGCACTCTGGCTGAACCCCCAGCAGCCAAGTCCAGCTGTGTCCGGTGTCCTCCTGCCTGCCCAGGCCTGTTGTCACTGTTGTAACCGGGCAGGGTAGAGGCAGGTAGAGGGTGCTGATATGGAACACATTAAATTCACACATGGCTTGCTGTGAAAGAGTTTTTGAGGCTTGTCAGGGCTAGGAGAAGTTTGTCTCTGAGTGCTGTGAGAAAATCTGATGCTATCAGAGTCAGACTGGCGAAGAGGGAAGTGCACAAGGGGTTGCATGGGCTGAGCAGGGATTGCAGGTGGAGGTGTCTGTGTCCATGGGATTTCTGTGTGCTTGAACAGCAGAACTCCCAGATGAACATAGCCCCTTTCCCCAGGAAGGTTAATATCTCTCCCAGGAATTAACCAAACGTGGGACAGAGCCTGCAATAGTCTCCCTGCTATGCTCACCAGTTTCTTCACAGATTGCTGTGGCTTGGCAGGGTTGGGAGCAGGGAGATCGTCAGAGATAGCCAGAAGAAAATTGAGGGAAGTGTTTCTGGAGGCCTGGAGCCTGCTGAGACACACAAGCAGCCTCAAAGCACATGGCTTCTTGCCCCTTTCAGCTGAAGGAACAACGCTTGCTCTGTGTTCACTCACATCTTGAATGTGATAGATAGAATAGGGACAGAAGTATTGGCAAGGCAGTTTCTTGGAGGGCTTATGCCAGCTGACACCTGCTTCTTGCTGATAACAGGGTTCCTCCCTCAGCCATGGTGCAGAAGGCAGCCTTCAGACAATATGAAGGCAATATGTTTTTCTTGTTCACCCTGATTGAGACTGAGGCTTATCTTGAAATCAGTCACTGCAGTTAGTGCTCAGCAGTCTCAGCGTGACAGAAATGGGCCTGATGGAGCTTCAGCTTCACCTTCTCGGTGATCATTTTAGCAGGAGAACAGGAACAGGCTCAGGCAGCAGCACCTCTGGTTCACTCAAGTCAGGGCAGTTTCTCTGACCACGAGGATTTTCGGGCATGAAGCGTGGAGAGTTCACAGCTAGGACAGGTGCAGTACTGATCTGCTAAAGCCTGAGGCAGCAACACCAGGTTACCCCCACTTGAGATGCATTAAGGTTTTCTGTGAAGGTAACGTGAAGTTCACATTGCAACACGCATCAGCTCCCTGCTGCCTGAGATTCCCGGGAGATTGCCGGGAGATTGCCGGGAGTGCTTCAGAGTGACTGGAGCTCCTCACTGCAGGCAAGTCACGACAGTGCTTCAGCTTGTAAGCTGGAGGTGACAGAGAAGCCCAATCCTTGAAAAACCGAGAATTCCTTTGTGATCCAGGCTTTCAGGCCAGGTTTACACAGCAAGCCAGTTCCAGCAAGCCCAGACTGCAGCTTCTCCTTCTGTTTCTTGGCTAGCCCAGGCCGTTCTGCTACAACAACACAAGCAAAGTCCACTGTCACAAACACCATCTGCTGAAGAGGAGGGAGGTTTCACACTGTGTCAGTCTCTTTTATCTCCGTGTAGGCTCTGCACAGGAGCTGGCTGAAGTTAGAAAAGCAAAGGAGACCCCACCAACAGCTTTTCCTGGTGCTGTCTGTGGGCAGTTGCTGATTTGAGTAGAAGAGGACTCCAGGGAGGCAGGACAGCACACAAGCAGCTGGTCCATCACATCACTCTTCAGGCTTTGGTTGAAAATAGCATCAGAGTTTCCCCCCGCTAAACTACATGGAGTCCCAGGCAACAGGAGCAGCCCAGCTCCAGAGCTAAGCCAGCCCAGCTGAGCTCAGTCTTTCTGGTTTGGATCAGGTCACTCCAGAAAGAGAAGCAGCAAGGGCCAGGCTGTATGAGGAAGCACCATTTACATCTTCCCCATGTATTTCCAGAGTAACAGCCACACACACCTCAGCAGCAGCTTCTTTAGCCACCCAACAAGTATTTGAGCTTCTCTGGAAACAGCACCTTCAGATCACAGCCCAGAGCCATTGTCAGACTGAGCAGCAGAGGCAGGAACAAAATTCTAGAGGCTCTAGAGTAATACAGGAGATCAGAGCACATTTCTGCAGCACTCCAGGTTGCACACACTGGACAAAGCAACTCAGAGCAGAGAGCAGCCACCCATGCCCACAGCTGGGCATGGGGCTGAGCAGGACTGGGCCAGAAGGACACCAGGGCAAGCACAGGACTGAGCAGGAGCACAAAATCCTTCCCTGGCTGGACAGGAGCAGAGCAGGTAGGACTGGGCAGAACCAAGCCCTGACAGGTCTGGGGACAAGTTGAGACCTTGGGCAAGTTGATGGGAAGTACAGTCCCCAGGTACCTGGTTCTCATTTGTGTTCCTCATGGATGAACACTCTTTTGCCCAGTCCAAAGTGTCCCTCATGCTGAGCAGGATGCCCTCCTTCCCCTGAGAGCCCACACCGATGATGGTCCTGCTCCAGGGCTGATGCTCCAGGGTTTGGGATCTGGGACCCAGGGTGTCAGATCTGCATGGAAGCCAGAGAGCAGCCACAGATCTCCAGCATCCTGCAGTGCCCAGCGCTTCACATCAATTCCCTCAGCCTTGAGCCAAACCAGGATGCAGCTCCAGCTCTTCAACAGCAAAAAGCTGAATTAGTTGAAGTCATGGTGCCAGCTGTGTGTTGGAACAGGAATTACATAGGGTTTCTGCTGTGGAAATGCAGCAGGTGCCGGTGGTGCTGCTGAGACAGATGAGGAAGGAAGGGCAGGGGGCTGGGAACAGGGAGAGGTGCTCAGGGAACAGAGGGGCTCCTGATTCCTGTCTGCTCTCATGTAGGAAAGGTACCCCAGCAGTCAGCCAGCCCACAGCACCTTGCTCCTTTGAGCTCCCCAGCTCCTGCTGAGCTTTGACCACCATAAATCTTAGGTCTGGGAAAGAAAAACTCTCCTAGGAGTGAGCACTCACAGCCACTGACTCCGAGCAGAGGTGCCCTGGCCATGAACTGTGATCCCATGGCATGAGGCACTGACCAAACACAGACATCAAAGGTGGTGCCCATGCCAAACTGCAGCCTCCTGGAAGAAGATGTTTGGGAAGTGATTAGGAATTTGGAGCCTCCCAAAGCGGGCTAGCAGCTGGATCCTCTGGATGAATAAAACCCTGCCAAAAATTAAGATCTGTTTCTGCAAAGCTGAAACAGCAAACTTGTTTGTCTTTCCTCCTTCCCCTCTCAACCACGTTGTTTTAAACATTTACAGAGACCTTTATACTGTTTAAATAATGATTGGGGTGGAGGGGGGTTGTTTCCAGCTTTTTTTGCCAGCTGATCCAAGTCAGCAGCACTTCACATGCAACTTCTGGAAAACCAGGTGCTGCTGTTTGTGACAGTGCCACCCACGCTGTCCCGGCTCCCTCTACCTCACCTTGCCTGCCCCAGCAGAGGGGACCCCCGTGAGCCCCCTAAGCCTCAGTCCTGCCCCCTCCAGAAGAAGGGGCTACCCTGAGACCTGCTGCAGCACTTCTCTCCCTCTAAAGGGGATAAAGGGGTACATGTCCAGCTCCCCCCAAGCTCCCAGCAGCACCTCCCGGGCCGCAGAGCTCACACACCGGTGCCAGGCAGCCACGGTGAGGCCTTCTCCCCCTGACCTTGGGAGGAGAGGAGGAGGAGGATGCCGGAGCAGCTGAGCGCTCCCATCCCCGAGCACACATTAGCCATCTCCGCGGTGCTCCCGCCCACCTCCTTCAGCAGCGGGGAGATGACAGCTGAGGGAAGCGAGGAGAGCACTCGAGATGTGCAGGGGGAGCGATGGCTGAAGGCAGACCAACCTTGCAGCAGCAGCACCGCAGCGGTCTGGTGGCAGCTCCGCCAGCAAGAAAGGCGTGTGAGCCTCTCCCTTGTAGGCAGGGCTCCAGGAATCTGGGGGTTCTGTTGGGCTGAGTGAGTTTTATTTGCAACCTGTGGGGAAAGGGAGCGAGGAAGGCTGTCCAGGCTTTCTGCAGGATGTTTGGACTGAGTGAAGGGACAGAGAAGCGAATACGAGACATGCTGTGGAAGCAGGATGTGGGATAGAGAAAATGTTTATACAGTCAAACTCAGGCTAATCCAGGGGAGGCTTTAGAGACCATAAAAGCCATCTGCAAGTGGATGGATCACATTCTGGAGGGAAACAATGGTTTAAAACAACCCTACCCTCTTTGATCTGCTCTGAAGAGATCACACATGTGAGCATGAAGACAAGGGTAAGATAAGTAGATCCATGAGTTCTGCCTGCATGATGAGGGTGAGTAGAAAGGGCCATTTATGGTCTCTTCCTGTACAAGAATTTGGGGCCACCAAATAAAACTTGGAGCCAGACATGGAGCAAACAAAAGGAAGCTGATCCCTGTCCTCCCCACAGGAGGGAATGACTGTTAGAGATTCACAGGGGGCTGAACGAGTTCATGGAAAACAAAATCTCCAATCCAGAGAACACGCATTAGCAGAGGCAGTGAACTGACCTCCAGCTCTCAGGATCTGCACCCCTCGAAGGGTTGGTGACTGGAAAGGTGCTGGGAGATGTACCATAAGTAATCACTGCTGCATTCCCCAGGCGTTCATTTTGGACATCTCTCGGAAAAGTGACATGATTCTGGGTGGCCCTTGGGCTGATGCCCTGCAGCAGGGCTCCTTCAAGCAGATGTCACTGCAAAACTGTTCTCAAGAAACCTTTTTACAGCAGCAGGAGGAATAACCACTGTCCTTTAACCAGCTGCCCTCTGTCATCTTGAAAAGCCTCAGTTTACCTTCAGATGTGGTCAATTTAGGCATTTGGCCTGCTTTCCCTGCGCAAGGGTGAGAAAAATTATCTGAAAGGTCCTGAAATAACGTGACCTTTCATCACTTTAACATGTCCTTTCCCATTAAGCAATGAAAGCAGCAGAGATGCTGTTCTCAAAAGTACCTCAAAACAATTATCTCCTTCCTCTGGAATAAATGGTGGGAAGCAAGAGGTGAGCCGGAGATATGGCATTTGCAATTCTCCATTTTCCATCTGCAGGAGGAAGAAATGTTGATTTGCATTGTGCTCTGACACAACTGCTTGACCTCGGTGCAGTTTATGCTAATTACTTGCAAGAAAATGCTTGTTTGCTCTGCGTGAGCCCAGCATATTTCTGGTATCTGAGCCTGATAGATGAAATATTGCTTATGGGACAGTGCAGATTGGGATGGATGGCTGAACCAACGGCTGGTTGGCCGAGAAGTCCAAGCAAACAGAACCACCGTGATAAAAGAGGGCCTGAGAAGTTTCCCATTAATATTACCTGGATATTTTTATACCAGCTCACTCCCTTTCTGCTTACCACGCTGGAACTGCTCAGGCTGACACAGAAAATAGAGAGAGGATCCATCTCTTTGCCCAAAGCAAGGACAATTCTCCTTTCCTTGCTCATCTAACTTGGCCTAAAAGGAAATCTCTCTCCTAGTCTCAGTTGATTAAGGTTTTCCTGCTGCCTTTGGGTGCATTTGTGTAGCTGTACACGTCTCCCATCTCCGGGTATGCTCAGAGTACATTTTAATTAAACATACTCAACCATGGAGAATCCGGATTCCTGCTGCTACCGTTCAACAAACGCACCAGTCTGGTCCCAGGATTTATCTGTGCACACGCTGCCACTGGAACATTCTGTGTGTGCTCTCTGTTCCAGTTGATCCTCCAAGGAGCTGGGAATGCAATCTGGATCGCTCTGACAAGATGGTCACTTTGCCTGGCTGGGACACAGACCTGAAGGGTCAAAAGTGTTCACCAGCTCGTCTCCATCCCGCTGACACAATCTCCTCAAGATCCATTCTGTGTTACTCTCAAAAAGCAGTGCCTTGAGATTGGCTTTGTTGCACTGTGCCCAAAACCCAGCTGGGAAAACAGAGGAGAAGCAGGAGGAACAGCTGAGTGGCTGGAGCTGCCACTTCTTCTGCACCATCAGGAGAAAGGGGAGCATTTTCTTTCCTCAGCCTGCAGAATCCATGCCAGAAAAGCCATCCCTTCTTTGCACAGATATTCTGTGAACACAAAGCTCTTGTTATTCAGCGCACAGGCCTCCTGTTACAGCAGGGCGTTCCTGAGCCTGCTGAAGTTCTACATAAGCACAGAAGACATGCTGGGGAGGAACGGGCTTAGGTTTAAACGTGTATTTAATATTAAATGAAGGCTTAAGAGCTTTGCTGCCAGAAGCAGGAAAGGATGTTTTGTTTGCAGTGTGCCTTGTCCTGTGAGGGAAGGAGTTACTTGTCTGCTGCTGAGCTCCAAAGAGCCTTTCTGCCATTTCAGGGGGCTGATTTGAAGCAACCAACACCAGGATCTAGGATCTTGTGGCAGGCTGGGTTTTTTTTTTTAATAGTACAGATCTTTTCTCTTGGAAGTGTGGCACTTGGAATACCAGCAAGCAATCTCCAGCCTTACCCTGAGGGACTGTTTTTTGCTGGGCACCCAGCATTTCTGACAGGGACAAGCATCAATCCCTGCACCTCAGCATCTCCTTGTGCTCTGTACACTGAAGCCTGGCAGGGGGCTGGGGTCTGCCAGGGAGGAACTGGATTTTTAATGGGTTCAAACACCCCGGCTGCCTCCCCCTGATCGAAGATAACCGCAGCAAAGCATCTCTGAACCCCCAGATGTTTTGTTTCTCCAGGCTTTGTGGAGCCCTGTCTGCAGGGTGGGACCAGGGCAGGCAGAGGGGGAAATCAGGAGGAAATCAAATTACTGTCAATCAGCACGGAGAGTTTCTCCCTCGAGGGATTTACAGGCAGCTAAGGGAAGAAATGGGTGGAACACTGAGAGATGACCTTGTCCTTCAATCTGAGCATGGGATCCAAGCCCAGCTGGAGTGGTTCTGTCATTGATTTCCATTTGTTTTTCCATCCTTCCCTCCTCTGTCAGATATTCTGCCCATTCTCCTGCTATCAAGGGATAACCAAACACCTCACAGCTGAGCCCAGCCTTCTCTGGAGAGGGTAATGCTGTAGCTTTGCAGGACAGATACGGATCTCTCACATGGTTTGTGGAAGGAAGTAATCCCCTCCAAATCCTCTGCGGGGAAACTGAGAGCAGCCCCCAAAAGTTCACGTGTGGAAGAGCTGCATGCGCTTTTCACAGCTTTTCTTACTTGCTCAACCTTTCAGAGACTGGAGCAAGAAAATACCACAACTGGTGGAACTTGGCCACAGGAAATTTATCCAAATTATGTCCAAATTGCCCTCGGGAGCAGCACTGCCGCTGCCTGAGGAAGGAGAGTGTGTTCAAACAGAACCCTCAGACCAAGCTGTAGGTTTCTTCACATCTCGGGAGGTTCACAGACCCTCAGAAAACCCTGCTGACCTCGGGGCGGCTCTGCCCTGTCCTGCAGCTCCCGTGAACGTGCGGTGCCGCAGATCTGTGAGGCATGGTCGCCCTCTAAAGGGAAGAGCTGAGAAAACTCAGTTAATTCCCACACAGACAAACTTGCAGAGAATTAGGAAAGCGTGGGCATGGGCGAGGCGCTGACTATCCCTCTTCACCCGGAGCCTTTGTTCTGACTCCAAGATATCCTTGCAAACACCACCCGTGCGCTGCAGTCATGAATAATTGCGGCCAATCGACTGCACACTTAGCTCATGCTGTCCTCCCGAGCTTTTAATTGCGGAGTCCATTCATTACTTGGTACCTGGCAGAGCTTATCCTTTTATAGGCACACACGGGCTCCGGGGGCTGAGCGGCTCCCACCCAAAAATCAGGACAGTGGCAAATCCCTCGGCACGTCCAAGTGACATCTCCTTCCAGGACCTGAACTCTGCACAAGGGGATTTCAGTTGTTTTGTTTTTTAAAACTTGCCTCCCTTGGGGACTTAAAGGGCTAATTCCAGTTGACTTAGACGGGTTATATTTGCTTATTTAGGAAGCTAAAAGCAGCCAGGCAGATCGCCGGCCAAATCTTCGTGGAGCAAAGGCTGCGTCAGGGAGGGCTGTGTGAACTGCTGTACCGTCCTCTGCCTTCCTGCCGGGCCAAAGCTCATTCCATGGGCTCCTGTGGGACAGGAGGGCTCTTGTGTTCTCGTGTCACAGCCCAGGACTCTCTGCAGGCTGCTTTCCCCTCTCCAGGCTCCTGCCAGGACAGCGTTCAGCCTTTCTGCATCGAGCAGGGGGCACACAGGGCTGGGGAACACCTCACGCTCAGCTGCTTATTTATAAACCCACCCTGGCATCTCTCTACAGCCTTCTTGTGCATTTATTTTTTTAAAACCTCATGAAGCCTGTTGATTTTTTAAGAAACAGCATGTGCCATGCTGGAGAGCAAAGGGAATGTGGGAACCTGGCATCTCTCCGTGAGCACACCTTTGATCCAAACACCCCAAGGGGCTGCAAATCCCGCACTTCCCAGACACTTCAGGGGTGACACTGGGGTGATATCTGTATTCAGACTTGGCTGCTTTCAGATTCCAGTTTCTTGGCTTTCCATTCCCATTCATTGGAGCTTTTTACCACAAGGATGGATAAACTTTTGTAGCAGTTCTTATTTTTCTTCTCCTCAGTTCTATTTGCACTTTGTTAATGTTCACATAGACTTCATATGCAAGCTAAATAGAATCATCCATAGTTTCATATATAAACTAAATAGGATTCTGTGGATTTCACGTCAGCAAAGGACAATCACAGCACATCCTGGAAGCATCGCACATCCAAAGCGGGCACATACATTTACTAACTAATCTCTGATTAATCCCTGATCTCCTGCTAATTACCCTCTTCCTCCACGAGCTAATGCATGTTCAGCCTTTTGAAGCGTTTGGTGTGCTAAGCACAATCACACGCGTCTCCCTAGTGAACGGGGAACATGAAGAATTAATAAATAATAAATAAATGCCATTAATGAGCTGGTTGGGGGGGACAGAAACACTGTGTATCCCTGAGGGACGGGACTACACTTCCCGGCAGCCCCCGCGCCCCTTAGGGCCGGACTACAGTTCCCATGAGCACCCGCGGGACAGGACTACAGCTCCCATGAGCACCCGCGGCCCGCTCCCCTCTCCCCGCGGTCTCCGGGACAGCATGGCGGCCGAGCTGCGGGTGGTGAGTGGGCCCGGGTGTCATCGGCCGCCATCCGCGGCCACGGCGGCCTCGAGGGGCGCGGGGACGGTGGGAGGGTGCTCGGGGAACTCCTGTGCGCCGCCGGAACCGCCCGGAGATCTACGGCGAGGGCTGCATGGGGGCCGTGATGGTGGCCCGCCCCCCCGCTATGGTGGATGGAGGGAGCAAGGCCGGGAGCTCCGGGCGCCGCGGGCTCCGGCCCTGCCGTGATGGGGCTGCGCCAGGTGCCGCGGGCTGGCCCGAGCAGTGCTCAGCTCGCAGGGTTTCACTCCGCTTGTGCCGATTCTTCCCCAGCAGAGCGTTTCATGGGCAGTGGGTGCGGCGGGGCCGGGGCGCTGCTGTCGGGGATGTCTCCGAGCACCCCGAGGCGGGGGTTCAGCGGGCAGAGCCCCCTCGCCCGGCTGCGGGCAGAGAGCCGCGCGTACCCGCAGGTGTCGGTGCCCCCGGGTGAGGAGTGTGAGAACCATGAGGGCAAAACCAGATTTGCGATTTGGGGTGGTCCTGCACTCCTTAGCGGCTCTGGAAGCTGAGCTAGTGATGATAAAAGTTATCCCTGTCTGAATTTGAACTTTCCTCTGTGGAAGCGCAACTCTGAGGCTCAGTGTTAGAGACACAAAGGTAAAGGAATGGTTTCTTACCTGTGCTAACTCTGTCCCATTATCGGTTTCAGAGCACGACACCGTGTCAAGAAGAGCTAAAAACACTCCCGTGGCTGGGGAGCTGATGTACCCACCGGACTGACAGTGCATCTGCACAATGGTGAGAAACAGCAGCATCTCTCTTGGCATAATCTGGTTTTTTCTCCTCTTGGTGGAGAAGAAAAACTCAGTCTGCTGTGTCAAATGATACCCTCCTGCACCGCTGGGGCTCCTGGGAGGGGATATAAAAGCCCAATGGCTTGATGAAGGTAATTAAGCCAATCAAGGCTGTAGCTTTGTCACAGCTGCCACCCGAGTGTGCTGCCCTTTGCTGCCACGGAGCACAAGCTGAAAAGCAGCACAGAGTGAATGGGAATTTCACTGTGTTGGTGCCCAGCAGAGCACCTGCTTGTGAGTGTGGCCAGAGGTGAGGCAGAGTAGAAGGATCAGAGGTAGGAGGGATTGGGTGACAGCCCATTATGAAGACACTTGACACAGCTCATCTCATAACTGTATCTGTCACAGAAATAGACCTAGTGACAGAATAATTGCCCTGTTTGCCTACCCGGAGGTGCTCTGGGACAGTTTCAAACTTGCATCGGGTTGCTGGGGGTGGGGAGGTGCAGCTCACCTGCCCCAAAGGGTCATCCTGTGAAGGACACACCCTGAGGAATCCTTCACCCGAGGGCATGTGGCTGTCCTAGGTCTGATGAATGCGTTTCTCAGGATTAACCCACGGACAGATTACACCATGGATGGGTGGATGGGTTATTCTTGTGTGCAGGGAACGACTTGGATTGAGAGGTTTCTGGACGGTGATGAGGAGAATGTCAGGTTGAAACAGCTTAAAAGGGTCCAAACCACCAACGTCTCGGAGCTGGTGGGGTTTTTTTTCCCTAAGCAAGGATTTAAATAGCATCCACCTCCCAGAGTTTCTTGTCTGAATGAGACAGCTCCCTGGCAAACGTGCTCCTCTCTGTCTTGAGGGACAGGTTTCTGCTGCGCTAAGTTTGTGAGACCAAAATTGCCTCTCTCTGAATGGAGAATTTCTGTCTAATTCTTGTTCTGTGATCCAATGCGGGGGTTTTTTTCAGGAGAGATGAGGAAAAGAGGACGAACTTTATTTAAATTACTTCTGCTAACAGTGTTCATTGCAACTTGTATTTAGGAGGAAATGGTCCTGCAGAATCCTGGGGCTGCCGGTGCCCAAAGACAGCTTTGGCCAGAGGGCTACGTTGTGCTTCAGGCTGGTAAGAGAATTGAATTTTTCAGTATTTTGTGTTGGTTTTTTTTAATTCACTAATTATCTGCCAGGCCTGTAGGCACATTGAGTCACCTGCTGAGCCTAATCTCTGAAGGTTTACCAGCAAAAACCCCAGGGAGAACAGCGGGGTGTCTGTACTGTGCGTGGTTTTGGGGAACCTGAGGGGTTTGTGTAGCCAGGGGTGGGACAGACACCGAGCCTGTGATGAGATGTTATCCCTGTCTGACACTCACCTTGAAGAGGAAACTGTCCACTGAGGCTCAGGTGCTTCCCCTAGTGGGTCCCCTGCCCCTTGCAGAGTCCACAGGCACGAGTGGCAGCAGTGTGACAGAACCTGTCCCCTGTCCTGGCACCCTGTGACGGGTGACAGCAGCCAAGGGCAGTCCCAGGCGCAGCTGCAGGGCTGAGCAGAGCTGCTGTTGTCATAGCACTGTTTAGAGCTGTAAAGAGCTTTCAAGTTCCTTATGCAAATAGTGACAGGTTGAAGGGCAGATAAGAAATGCATTTTTTATCTTGCTTGATGTACAGTCACTGAGCACACAGGCTGGAACAGCACTTTGTCTTGGGCAGCTGACAGCTGCCTTCTGCTAAATGATTTTACGCTTTATTGAACAGAATTTGGCTTTGTTTGCAGAAGGTCAATAACAGCTTCTGACAGGCCGCCCGGCAGAGCTGGTGACAGGGAACGTCATCGGGAGTCAGGGCTGGAATGGGAGAGGGGAGGGAACGGCACCACAAATCAGGCACACTGGGTGCTCTGACAGCTCCGCTGTCTCCCAGGCAGGACCAGGCACTGGGAAAAGCACCTGGAGCTTTTGGCTTCCAAGGTGTAACAGGGAAAAGAAAGTGGAGAGGCAGCCTGATCATAAATGGGAAAAGTAAAAGCTGCTGAGTGCTTTGAGACCAGAGGGGCAGGAATTGTTTCAGAACGGGCATTTTTAGTAAAACAGTTACAGCCTTGGCTTGTGGTCTCTCGTAGGTCTAGAAGGAAAACTGTTCTGGGCTGAGTGTCACAAATGACTGCTGCTATGGCATGTGAAATGGCCACCTGCGTGTAGCCACAGGCTCCTCCTCACTGCTCGGTGGTTGCTGCAGCCACACCATGGGTAAGTGACCACTAAAACCAAAAAGTATTTGGGTACTAATGCCATTGGCTCGGGTGGGAGCAAGGCTTTGTCTCCTGAGACCTGTACTCCAGATTAAGTAGTGCAAATCATGAACTTTCCAGCTGCTCTGACACTGTCTTTTTTTTTTCTTTTCCCACCACGACCTGATGTACAGGTGGCTGAAGGAAAAAGTGTGGTTCTTTGCTTTCTTCTGTTCCAGAATAAAGTAAGTTGTGGAAAATTTTATGAGTTGAAGTTGTTTTTTATTTGGTTAGTTTGTCAACGTTGGAGTCCATGCTCTTAAAGTTGTTGTCCAATAAAGGTGTTTTCCAACTGTAATGATTCTGATTCTTCTTGGTCAGAAAAGGTTTTGTGCAGGTGGGAAGGGTTTTGGATTAAAACACTCACTGGAACAGCAGTTGTGAGCTCACCCTTCGTAGCAAACCTGATAACACAAAGACTCAGTGTCTGCAGATTCTGTCCCAGAAGTAATTCACAGGAACAGCGTGACAAAACCAACTTACAGCTAAGGTCTGGTGACAAGTGGTTCTTGTGGTCTTGGGAGCACAGCCATGGGATTCCTTGGCTGGTAAGTCCTTAAAATGGAATTAACTCCAGCACCAGGCTCCACCCTTGACTGGGAACCTCCCTTTTTGAGAGGGGAAAGGAAGGTGCGCTTTGTAGCTCCCAGTGTTTAGTTCCTGATGTGGTGCCTGTGAGCTGGGCAATTCCAGGCAGGATTGCAGCACCGTGACAGCGCCATCCTGCCCTGAATGTCACGGGGCTGCTGGTGTCACCCAAGGCTTGGCGAGAGCTGGTTTGAGGAGGTTTCAGGGTGTCTTGGCCAGGGGTGTGAGGCTCGGACTCCTTCGTGTCACGAGAGGTTTTGCTGAGTCTTTGGGAACACAGAACAGGCCTGACAGGCTGCCGTGGTACCAGTGTAAGGTGGCTCTGATGGGAACAAAGGTTAATTTGAGACGTGGGAACGAACACAAGATGGGCCCCAAGCTAGAGATTACATCTGGAACAGGCTTGGGGCCTAACCTGCGTCTGTGAACCGGCTGGGAGCAGCCTGCTGGGAGCTTCAGGGGGTTTGGAGGTTCCCTGGCCCAGGGCCAGGGTATCTTTTGCCATCTCTGTACAGCAACCTCATACAGCAAATAGCATTCCAAGTGGAAAAGGGCTGTGCTCAGAGCTAACAGGGCTCCCAGTCTGAGTCTCCATGGTTTGAACCTGTTTCCATCCCCGTCTGCCTCTGGAGCTGTTCCCCAGCTCAAGTCTCTACTCGGTGTTAGTGCTCCTCTGCTGGGGGATGTAAACGGGGGGGTCTCACCCCACCCAGTTCATCAAAACCACAGAAACCAGCATTAAGGAAAATCGTCATTCAACATTTATGTAATTACACAAAGTGGGAAAGTGTCTTGGATTACACTGCTCTGCCTCCACCCTCCAGCCCCCACCAGGCTGAGGAGCCTCCCCAGGTGGGTCTCCCTGAGCAGTGCTGGTCCATGAGGCACAGCTGAAGGGTTCAGGACCCTCCCTTCCCTCGGCGTGTTGGGAAGGAAATTAAGAGTGACAATCACTGTGACCCACCTGGTGCAGGGCTGCCTCTCAGGGGACACCACAGAGTCCCTGTGCGAAAAAATGCCCAACAAACCCAGTGCCACACACACACGGCTGAGACCAGCGTCACCTCGGGGCTGCTCAGAGCCTGGACGTGTTCCTGGTGTCCTGGCTCAGCTGCCCTGACCCTCCTTGTCCTGATGGCTTTTGAGCCCCTTTCTTGAAAACACCAGACCTCGAGAAGGGGACAGTGACAGGGCTCTCTGAGTGTTTGTCCTGCTGTCTGTGCCACTGGCCAGGGAGGCAAACAGATCCTTCTGGTAGGTGGCACACATCCACCACACACAGCTGGCTGGAGCTGGGACTTTCTGCAGTCTGGGAGGGAGTTGTTCTCCAAACGTGCCACCTCCTGGCACACCCGCTCTCCAGTGCAAGCATTTATCCTGCCTGCTGCGGTCCCACCGTGGGGATGAGCATTTAAGGTGAAGAGCGTTTTCCAGCATCCTCCTCCAGCATCACCCTGCCCCTCCTGTGCTCCACAAGGGCCATTGCTGCCCCACAGCCACGTTCATGGAGCTGGCAGGGCACAGCCACGTGTTGTGGTGGTCCTGGGTGCCCCAAAGGCTGTGTTCAATCCCACTGATCCCTCAGGAAATGCAACGTTCCTCCACCAGCTTCAGCTTCCCCGTTATCCTCACACCACTGCTGGCTGGCTGCTCCGTGGGCTGGCTGGCCAGCTGGGAAGAGCCCTCGGGAGGGAGAAGGTCGCCCTCAGGAAAAAGAGGAGCCACAGGAGTCCTTGGACTTGCCCCTGTGGGCGACCTCGCGGCCTCAGCGCTGGTAGAGGGTGAGGATCCCTGCGCGGTGCAGGCTCCTCCACAGCGCCGCCTCCAGCATCATGTCGTGGTTGGCATAAAACACCAGGGGTTTCTTCTCCACCTCGTAGTAGTGGTCTGAGAACTGCTCGTAGTTGGCCGTGATGAACCCGTAGGCACTGACCTGTGGGGAGAGAGGTGGGGCAGACAGAGGATGGGGTCAAGGCTTCACCTCGGGTGGTCCATCACCACCACCACTCCCTTCAGGGACAGGGGACATGCAGGACAGCCACCAGGACACACTGGAGCCCCACAGCAGCCAAAGGGGGGATTCCCTTCTCCCCAGGGGTCAGTGGGCCGGTGGTCCCTTACCTGGTCGCAGGCGTGGAGCGCGGTGAGGAGCATGAGGGCGCCGGTGCTGGGCATGTACAGGGAGCCGTACTGGGTGTTCAGGAGCTCTGAGCGCAGGAACCTGGCGGGGACACGGCCAATGTTGGGGCTCAGGGTTGGTCCCCAGCCCCACACCCACCCAGCCCTCTCCAGCGACGCTGGTGCCCAGTAAGACTGAAGCATGGAGCATGGAGTGAAACACAGGGCTCAGGTGGGTTCCCTGATGGCTCCTCTAAGGTTGAGCTCATTTGCTCAGGGGTTGGTAAAAGGCACCTCTCTGCTGTTTGGAACCACCCCAACCCAGGCACCTGCTTTCCTGAAAAGCAGGAAAAGACCATCCTGTTGGGCCCTACCTCTGCTCCTGTTAGACTGGGACAAAACGTAATTTGTTCTGCAGAATGAGAGGCAGGGGAGCAGGAGGCGTAGGAGGGGATGTGAGCTGTGCCGCAGTGAGCAGGATTGGCAGGGGAGAGATGCCTCTGCCTTGTGTGCAGCCAGCAGGGCAGGGGTGGTTCCAGTGGCTGGGGGAGACTGGGACTCCACTCTGATGCTGGGCAGCTACTGGTCTGTGCTGGAATGAGCAGAGGGAGGCAGCCACGGTGCTCAGCACCCTCACCTTGCTGTCAGGTACTGCAAGAAATCAGGATGCAGCAGCTTGAACTTCTGTGCAGATGCCTCCGGTCCAAAATACTTCTGTGGCCTGCAGCAGGGCAAGGAGAAGGGCAGAACTTTGTCACGGGAGCCCTGGAGCTCCTTGGGGTTTATCCCAGTAGGGACAGATGTGGGGTGAGGACAGGTGAGCCATGCCTGCATCACCGGGGGTGCTGGGGGGATCTTGGGGAGCTACTCACTCGTCCCCCTTGTCCGAGCCCTCGGGCACTGGGCTGCCCTGGATGGCCGATTTCAGCATGACATAGTCACGGACGTCTGAAGGGACGAAGATGTACTTCAGGTCCTGCAGCAGGGACACAGATGTGGGGGTTTAAGGACACTGCCCACGCTGGCAGGCAGGGACTGAGGGCTCCCAAGAAGGTCTCAGAAGCCAGCCCAGCCTGAAGGGACAATTTGAATCAGCTCCCCAAGAAGCCCTCAGGGTCTCACCTTGCCCTGTGGGATCTGGGTGAAGCCGTACTCCTCATAGGCAATCAGGGAGTTCTTCATGGTGTTCACCGTGAAGCCGTAGAAGGAGACCTTGGTGCCGACGTCCTCCTCAAAGCCTTTGAGCACGGCACCGTTGAGCCTGCAGGAAAAGCGGAGAACACGTGTCCAGGGCTGCCATCTCCCAGCACCCACGGCCCCATCCTGCCTGGGATTCACCCGCACCTGAAGACCAGGTCGTGGCTGTCGATGGCCTTGCCCTGCCGCGAGCCGTTGAGGATGCCACCATTGCCCACCACGGCACAGCGCACACAGCCCCCGGGGAAGGCGGCCCTGTCGAAGAGGTGCCGGTTGGCCGAGGTGTTGAGGAGCCGGAGGGTGCTGCCCACCACTGGAACAGAGCAGGATGGGGCCAGTCAGGAGGGAAAAGGTGTGTGCCAACCCATGTGAGCACGAGCAACAGTGGAATGAGCACTGGCACACAGCACAGCCAGCAGCTGCACACATGGAAACTCACACCATGCCCGAGCAGGAGAGGGATCTGCAGGTGGGATATGGGGTACCAGACAGTCCCTCCGCTCCCAGCCTGGTGTCACCTCCTCGTATCTCCCCATGTTCCCAACCCTGCTGCAAACAGCCACCTCCCAAGGCTGTGCGAGGCACAGGGAAGCATCCAGACACCCCCAGCCCTGCTGATGCTGCTGCCTGTGCTGGCCACAGCCCCTCCTGACAATGTCCCTTTGCAACTCCCACCGGTTCTCTCCAGCTCGCCGTTCCCAGCACTTCCCAGCCCAGGGACTGAAGCCGGCGGCTGCCAGGGAGAACAGAGAGTGGGTTTGGGGCGGGAAGGGAAACAATCTCCATGCACAACAATGGAGCGGGTTGTCCGAGCTCCCCCGGTCCCAGTTAATAATCATGGACACACTGGAGCTTTTATTCAGGGAAAATGTCACAAGATGCAGCGAGCGGCCTTTGCAAAGCCGCACCCTCCGCCCTGTGCCGCGGGAGGTGGGGTGGGAAGAGATCAACGTCCCTGGCTCCTCTGCAGGGCTCCTCGCCTGTCCCACATCTCCAGTCCCTTCTGCCGGGCTCCCCAGGCCCCTCAGGCTGTCCCACATCCCAGCTGGGTCTGTACCTGCGAGGGACAAGCCTTTCCAGCCGTAGGGGACGTGCCGAGTCTTCAGCCTGTTCCAGGTCTCCAGGGTGAAGTGCTGGTCCCACATCAGCACGGGGGTGTCGAAGCGGAAGATCTCCCGAAACTTGGGGTCTGCCTTTGCTCTGGCCGTCACCGAGCGGAGGCAGGAGCTGGGCTGGCAGGGAGGAAGGAGGATCCCTGCTCAATCTCCAGCCTGGGGCTGCCTTCCCTGTGACATCTCCACCCCACAGCAGGCACCGAGGTGAGAGCAAACCCATGGCCAGAAAGGCTCCTTGTCCATCCCCTGTTCTGCTGGGTCACCCAGGTAGGGCACTGCCTCATGCCTTGGCTTCCTGCTGCAAAACAGCCTTTGGCACCCAGCTCAGCGGGGCTGGGAGACCCAGGGCTTAGAGAGTCACCCGAGAGGGTGAAAGGGTCAGCACCTTCAGGTGTGGGCACCCCGTTAAGGGGCTCTGCTCTATGAGAACAGAACAGTAACAGCACCCCCAGAGCCTGGGTCCCTCCCCACGAGTCTCCAGCCTGGACTGCTGGCCCACGAGTCACAGGGCTGGAGGGAGTGGGTGATGCTGGCTCAGCCTCCATGCTGGGGAATGGCAGCAGGGAGGCCTGGGGAGAATCACTTGTGTGGCTGGACGCTGGCGCTCCTCTGTAAACCCCTTCCAGAGAATGCTGCTCCCCCTCAGCCTCCCCACACAGCCCTTCAACCAACAAAACCCAGCACAGAGGGGCACCACGGACATTACTGTGCTGTGCTAATGATTACCTGCTTTCTGCTGGGCTCTGGCTCCTCCAGCTCGGCAGAGGGCTTGAAGGAATTCCCACTGGGATGGGGGAAACATATGGCAGAGTTAAAAATCCATCACTTGGGTGCTGGGGAACCCCACAGTGGGCGGGGGCTCCCAGTTCCTGCCAGGATGGTTGAGCATCTTCCCTCCTTACCTCTCCAAGCTGCTTCCAAGAGCCCACCTGTGGCTGCCGGCTCCGTGTGGGGTCCCTGAGGGAGCCAGGACCAGCGGCTCTGGCTGCAGCAGGCTGCGAGAAGACAAGTGAGGGCTCAGCTGAGGAGGTGACACTGAGCACGCCGACATCCCCCCACCTGTGAGAGCCACAGGGCAGGACCATGGCCCCTCCATCTGTCTCTCCCTCACTGCTGCCTGCACCCACCCACTCCCATCTGCAAGTGAAGAGACGCAGATTTGCAAAATACGGGGTTTGTGCAGCCACCCTCTCCTGGTGGGTCCCACCTGCAGGACTCCCACACACCAAAAACCACACCCAGCCCAGCCTGCAGCCTTGGGGGAATCCTGCTGAGACATCCCTGGCTCTTCCCACCATCCCACCATTCCTGAGCCCAAAGAGGACCAGGCTGGAACAAACTGGACAGGCCAGCAGGACACATTTATTTGTTACACTGGAGAAGCAATCAGCACCTGGGGTCTCGGGGTGCATGGGAGCCTCTCTGCCATGGGGGCAGCTGGGGCATGTCTTGATCCTTCATTAGTAGCAGGGGCTGCCCACCCTGAGCAATTTGGGGTGCCCTGAGCCCCACAGGGCCAGGCTGGGCTGACCCAGCCCCTGGGGGGGCACTGGGGCTGGGGGTGGGCAGGGTCGCAGCCTGGCAAGCAGGAGGTGGGAGCCCACCGGAGGGGAACAGGCTCCCATTCATCCCCGCACAGAAAGGCCCTTCAGAGCCCCCAGCCCCGCCGCCAGCCCCGGCGGCAGGTGCTGCGGCCAGAAGGGGGGCATTGTGGAGCAGACAAGGGCTCCTTGTTACGGGATCTCTGCCTGCAGCCTGGGGACAGGTAGAGGCAGGTGGGGAGCGGAGCTTCACCCCCCCGGCCCCGCTGGCGCGACACTGCCTGGCACAGGGGCACAGCAGGCGTTGGGTTTCTGTCCCTGCCATGGCCCCTGTCAACACCAGCAGCACCCGCAGCCCTGCCCAGGAGCGGATCCAAACCCCTTTGTCACCCAAACCCGGCTCTGTACCACTCTGGGGGCATGGCATGGCATGGGGGGACAGCCCAGCACCCTGCCTGGAGTCTGGCACTGGGGGCTGGAGCATCTCCCCAGGCGTGGATGGAAAGGCAGTGCCAAGCAGGTTTTAGACCCAGCACCCTCCTTGCACCATCCCAGCACTGCCAGCTCAGGGCAGGGGATGGGTGTCGGAGGCTGAGCACCAACAGCAGAGCAAAGCAGCTTTAAATCAAGCCTGTGTGTCTTGCTTAGTGTCCCGTGGGAAGTCAGAGCCCTGTAAAGCCCCCACCACTCCAAACACAACGCCACAGCCCCGGGGTCAGCACCATGGCCCCCACCAGCTCATCCCGGAGGCAGATCCTGGGATCACCTCAGCCAGCAGAGAGAGGAGGGAGGGAAAAGCCCTGAGAGAGTCCACCAAGATGGGGCTGAGCCATCCCAGGGAGATGCAGAGCTGCAGCTTTCTGCAGGGCCCTTCTGCTGTTATCCCGGCAAGCATCCAGCTAATCCCAGCCTGAGCAAACTTGTCCATTCCCTTGGCTTGCACGGGGCAGTGCAGGGTCCACACACAGCAAGGGCAAGGCCACCAAAGGCTGTACCAGACTTGGTGTGACACTGGAAGCTGCTCTTTCAGCCCAGAAAGAGCAAAGCTCTCCCACACAATGTCCCACAGCCAGGAGCTCCAGGTGCTGAGTGGGCCCAGCCCCGGTGATCTGGGAGCTCACCCCAGGGACCTGCCCAGCCCCACTTGCTGCCTCCACCTCACAGTGCAGGTGACCCCCAGCCCAGGTGCCTCAACAGCAGAGTTTATCAGCACCTGCACCACCCAACTGATGGACCAGGGACTGGGGAAACCTCCCTGCTCCCGCCCCAGAGCTGGCTCCTGCAAAGCACTGAAGTCCCTGCATGTAAAGCCCCTGGGTTGCCCACTCACCCATTTTCTGGCCACAGAGGTGCAGCCCCCACCAAACCGTGAGCTGTTACCCTCACTCACCATGTCCAGGCTTGAGCTGCATCCAAGCAGCCCCTCCCAGCCCCACCACCTCCCCAGCCCTTCCCATCAGGTTCACAAGCCTCAGGTGCACATCTCTGCCCACCAAGCACCTCTCCAAGCTCTCCTGCTCTTGTTTCTTCCCTTCCCCATGCCTGCAGCACAAGGCCAAGCCCTAGGCACTGGCAGTGGGAGGGTGCTGCACCACTTTCTGAGCACCAGGGATGCTGTGGGAGTCCAGGGGGTTCAGCCTGGCTGTGCCCAGGATGGAGGGAGGTGGGCACAGGCAGCCTGGCAGCTTGGCTGCTGCTGACCTTCCCTGGGAGCTGGGCCCCATCTCCACCCATGGCCGGACACAGTGGGTGGCACCTGCTCATCGTTTCTTCCAGGACTTGTGCTGAACTGATAAATCAGTGCCAGCACCTCCCTGCGCTTGCTTGCCAGCTGTGGGTGCTGGAGCCAGCTCCCCAGCATTGCTGCTGCCCAAACCCTGCCGGGAAGGGCGTGGGGCAGCCTGGCCCCCCACCAGCCAGCGGCTTGGCGGCGTGACGGGGAGCCAAGCGCTTTGACGTCACCCGCCAGGATGTGGTGAAGCACCTCGTGCTGCTTGGTTGACTCAGAAGATGACAACCCTGCCCGGGACCCAGCGATGCACAATGGGGCTGCGGGAAGGAGTGGCTGTGGCTGCCCAGGCACCAACGGTGGCAGCAGAGCCGGCCAAGGCTGGGTGCGCTCCCTCGCCATCGTGACATTCACAGATATGACGTTTCTGGTCCATGGCCATCCCTCATTTCCGGAAGATAACGCTGTGTATGAGCGTTGCGAGCACACACTCCGGCCTTATCTTCAGCAAATACTCCCAGGGCCCCACAGAGACATTTGAGGAAGCCAAAACAGCGACAAGAACCCACTCTTGCTCCATCTCCCCATGAAGGGCTGAGCTCCAGAAGCATCTTTCCCTGGTGCAGAGCCGGAGCGGCACAGCGAGGCTGGGCAGAGCTCTGTGCTCATCCCATCTGCCCTAATAATAAAGCCACGAGTGGAGCCAGCAGCTCAGCAGTGGGGCTTGGGAGACATGGACGGGCAGGGAGTGGGACAGGGCTGTGCCCAGCTGAACCCCAGGGGCTCTGGGGGTTTGGCTCCCTCCATCCCAGCTCTGCAGGGACCAGGTCATTTTGCCCATTTCCATAGGGCCACCAGCTTTGTGCCGAGCTGGAGGGGGACTCGGCATTGCTGCGGGGATCTGCTCCTGGGGTGGCCTGGTGCTGGCAGCAGCCACCATCCATCAGGGGATCGGCTTCCAACTGATCCCCTTTGTCCCCCTGCACCTCTGCACGGAGCCACTGCTCACACAAACCCCCCGCTGAAACTGAGTCACCTGCAGCCACAGGTGAGGACCCTGGCCCTCCTGTCCCTGCTGGCAGGGCGGGTAGGGAGTGCTCTGTGGTGGCACCTCCGCTGTGTGAAATGGCCGTCCCAGTCCCAGCTCCAGACTCAGCCCCATGTCCAGCGGCTGGGCAGCCCCAGTTCCTCCAGGGACACAGCTCCGTCTGGATGAGCAGCACTCAGGGGCTGCCATGTTTGTAAACACAGGCAATCGAAGCCAACAGACTACACTCTGGTTTGAGTTTAGCTTTAGGGGTTGAATTAAAGCCAAGAGGAGAGTCCAGGAGAGCTCTGGAGCACAGGTCAGCTCTGTGTTACCTCACCCTGGGCCCCTCTCTGCAGCTGGACAAGCTGACCCTTGGTCCCATGGGTCAAGGGGTCAGAGCCTGGGCTGGATTTCCAAGGAAGGTGACCTGGGGTTGTGACAGGTCCAGGCCTGACATGGTGGGGGGAATTTGCTCCCTGCTGGGTCCTCCACACCCTGCTCTCGGCTGGGCCAGGGACCCTGTGTCGGGGTGTGGCTGGTTTCCATTCCCAGCTGCAGTGTGGTCCTTGTGCACCTTCTGCTGCCCTCACGGGCCCCAGTTTCCCCTCTCGTGGACATGAAGCTCTTTGTGGGGAGCTGCTGCACACCCCAGCCATGACTGCCCGAGCAGTTTGGGGTAACGCTGCCTTGGGCACTGCTGCCACCGGCACGGGGAGGCTGGAAAGAGCCAACAGCCAGCCCGGGCTGCTGCAGATACTCCTGATCCACCAGCCTTGGGCACCGTGGGATGGGGCAAGGAGAGCTCCCAGCTGGGGAAGAGAGAAGGTCTGAACCCCAGCAAAAATCCGGCTGCACCCCCAGCAAATCCCGCTGGAAATCCCACCCTGCCCAGGAGCGGCTCCGGTCCCCACAGCGTCCCCAGCCCCGGGCAGCGCCCAGGCAGCTGCGCTGTCACACCGACGGCACCCTGAGGCTCCCGGAGGAGGTGAGGGGCAGCAGCTCCTGGCCCATCACCTGATGCTCGCAGGGGACAGCGCAGCCGGTCCCGCAGCCCCAGCGCTCTGCGGGTTCCTTCCCCCGCCCGCTCATCCGCGGGGCTCCCCGGGCACCCCAGCATCCCTCCCGCTCGGCACGGGGGAGGCTCACGAAGGGGCTTCGGGAGGTCTGCAGGATGCAGGGAAGGCAGAGAAGGGGGAGTTGCAAACTGCCGGAGTTTGGAAAACGCTGCAGCCCTGAGTTCGCGAGGAGTGGGGCAGCCCGGGAGATGCAGGGGGGCAGCCCGGGGGATCCGGGACTGGGGCAGCCTTGCCCGGCCTCTGTAACGAAGGGGAGGGGTCGGTGCAGCTCCCTGGGGGCCAAACCTCCGCCAGGACAATCAGCCGGCTCCGAACCCGCCCCAGCCCGGCGGGAACACGCGGCGGCTCCGCCGGCAGCTGAAGCGGGTTTGATCCTCACCCTCCGCCGTCCCCGGACTCAGCAGTGGTTCCTTTCCCCTGTGATGGGCTGAACCCACGCGGGGACCCCTGGAGACCCCTCCTGGCCTCGGGGTCCCGCTCTGGGCAGCCCTGGGCTCGGCTGGTGGCCGCGGGCAGGAGCCGATGCCCAGGACTCCTCAGAGCGGGGGCAGAGCCTGCTGCGGGCACATTTTCCGAACCAGCCATCGTCCGGGGCAGGGCTGGGATCACCTGCCCTCAGGGGCCCACACTAGCACCCCAATTCCCCTACTCCATCCCAGTGCACGGCACCTCGTGCTGGATTTACTGATCGCTGCCCCCCACCCCTCTCCCAGCCCCGTCCCCCCGTACCTGGCTATGATCCTCTGGCTGGTGGGCGCCTCCACCGTAGCGTAGTAGTGGCTGTAGAGGAGCAGGGAGGATGTTAAACCTGCCAGGAGCAGAAGGCAGAGCCTTTTCCAGTGCGGGGACCCCATCCCGGGCGATTCAACCTCGGGAGCCGAGCGGGAGCGGAGCAGCCGGCCCCGGGCACACGAACTTCCCGGCGCCTCTGCCGTCGCAGCCCGGTGGGCGCGGACACCGCCGTGGGCTGGCTCCGTCCTGCCCCGGTGCCCGGCTGCACTTGGGAGCAGGCTGGGATATTCCTCCGGAGCGGTGGGAGGGAGGGTGTGAGCCGGAGGGAGGAGGCACCAGGCTGACTGGTTCAGACTTGCTGAGGAAAAAAAGGACTTTTGAGCTGCTTTTTCTCCGAGCTGGGGATTAAACATTTACCCAGACCAGAAGCGAACTGAAATTTTTTTTTTTTTTTAACCTTCTTTTCATGCCACCCACCCGCCGCTCATAAACAGGGTTCCCCTTTCTGTAACTTTCTTGTCCGGCTCGAACACGTGCGTTCGCCGCCGGCTGCACTCACACGGACACCCGGCGGCCCCGGGTTATTTTGTGCTTATCAGAAACTGCAGGGTCTGAAATCGAGCGGGACTCGCCTTGGGGTGTCCTAGAGCAGCACCGTGTCACGTACCCGCAGCCACCCGCTGAACCCGCCGGGGGTTCAGGTGGGAGAGAAGGGGGGACACGGTTGGGGTGATGCCCCCCGGTCCCCGGCCGCGTTCTGGCTGAACGGATCGCGTGCACTTGCGGCGAACAAAACCCTTCGGGGCTTTTGTGGCAAGCTCGACAAAGAGTTTGGGTTGGAGAAAAGGAAAAACAGGTTTGGGGGGGGGGGAGAATTTGCATGAATTATTTCGGTATTTTCGGAGAGGATGTGCTCCAGTTTCTTTTTCGAAAGAATATCTCGGTGTTATTTTGGTTCGACTCCGAAAGAACCAGCCTGTGAACTAAAGGATATGCATACCAAAATGTTTGTTGCAGCGGGGGAAGGGACTCGGCAGGCAAACAAGGCTTTTCAGTTGAACTGTGGGGATTTTTGGGGGGCTGGATTTCTAAGAAGTCACCAGACTCGGGGAGCAGCACGATGGTGAGCCCTGCTCCACCCCAACCCTGTGCCCGTGGCTCCCTGAGCACTTGTGTTGTTCCAGGCTGTCACCCACAACCTCCAGCCCCTCCACAAATACCCTCTTTCATTATTCAGCCCCAAAACGTGGGGCCAAACCCCATCCCTGTTCCTGAGTCCCACTGAGCACCCTCAAACCCGCGTATCTGCATTTTCCCCAACAACTCCTTTATCCGTCAGATCCAACCACTCCCCGCTTCCTTTCCGGCCTGCCCAGACAGGTTCAAAGGGAGATACAAACAAAACGCATTTTAACAGGAGTTTGTTTCAATCTCCACTTGTTTCCATTGCTACAGATCCCTCCATTGCCAGCCCTGCTCCTCTGGGAATTTTGGCTGTGTGTGGGGGATGGCATTGCATTGGCACCCACAATGTGCCTGGGCCGTGGTGTGAACACGGGAACAGCTCTGTGCCTGAGGCCGACAGTGGTGTCAGCGCTGGGACAGTGGACACGGGACATGGGACACCCCAAAGGGACAGTGGCCAGGCTGATTTAAAGGAAAACTTGCAGGGAACCCTCCCTGCTGTTGCACAGGGGAGCTGTGGCAGGAAGGTTGGCTGGGCACAGGTTGTCTCAGGGAAGGAGAGAACAGAGAAGAAGATGGAAGGACAGGACAGACCATCACCACTTGGACACACAGGGATGAAACCGAGCTTAGAGCCCAGCTGGAGCTAAAGCTGCGACAGGACAGGCAGGAAGAGGGGGTCACATGTAGCCCAGGAGCAAAAGGCAGCTCAGAGAAATGGGGGTGCATCAATGGAGGGATTTGATGCTTTGTGCCTCTATCGCTAAAGCTGCTCCCAGCCCTCAGGGGTATGGGCATGTTCTGGAAGACTCAGAGCCAGCAGAGCGTGGTTAAGAGTCTGGGGTCCTGCTCAGAGGGCCCCCAGCCCAGAGCTGTCCCGACCCAGTGAGACTCAGGGTCTGCCTCATTCGCTCTGACCCGCTGGATTCCCCCCCTGCCGTCTGGTGCCTTGGCTCACGTGCTCTTGACTCTGGCCCTTCGTTAACCACAGCTAATTATTACCAACTGCTCGAGTAAGTCACAAGGGACGTAGCGAGGCTTGGCTGGAGATGGATGACCAATGGTCCAGAGGAAGTGACCTGGGGAAAGTCAGGAATTTGCCATTTGGAAACATTTATGGCCCAATCATGCAAATGCTGGTGGAGCGGCAGCTTCAAGGGCTGGAGGAGCTGGTTTCTTCACATCTCTCTGTTTCCATGATATATGGCTTTCTACTGTTGGTTTTATTTTCAGTGGGGTGAAAATGAGATGCACAGCTCTTCATCTGCTCTACTTGTTTTGCGCTACAATGCATTTTGGACTATGCCCCAAAATTAAGTGGTGCTTAATTTAGAAGTTAAATAAGTGTGAAAAACCTTTTAGGATGGTAGCTGCCAAATAAAGATTAGGAAAAGAACATAAAAGAAATTACAATGGAACCAGCAAGTATCATTTTTAGCCCGGGCTTTTTATTCCAGTGATTACTTCTTGGAAACAGAACCCAATCCCTCCCCATGGCTAGAGAGCACAAGAGGAGAATAAACATATTTTGCACCAGCTGGCTGCCAGCCACAAGTTGGTGGAGGAAAATCTCATGGTCTTTGCCACGATGAACTGTGCAGGTGGGAGAAGGAGATCTCCAAAAACCTCCTGGAGGATTTATATCTCCAAATCCATTCAGCAGGGGTCAGAGGTACATTTAAGAAAGTGCCAACAATCTGCTCACGGAACAGGACCCTGAGAGGCAGAGCCTGGCCGCCGAGCGGGTGGCTGTGTCCCCCCCGGAGCACGCGGGGCCATATGGCTGCTGCGGAGGCACGGCCGTGGCAGCATGAAAAATTCATCAGCAGATGTCCCGGGAGGCTGACGCACGAACGGCCCCTGCCCGGTGGGGCGGGGAGGGCAGCGGGAGCAGCCCGGCCACCGCTCCTCTGGCCAGGCTCCCTGCCCGGGGAAACGGGGTCAGCACTGGCTGAGGATGCTCCCTGACACTCTCTGCTTGGGTTTGGAGCTGTGACTCCAACCACAGTCAGGGGAGGTGACCCCATGGCGGATGCCTGGTGACAGCAGGGTGCTGGCTGTGCTGGGCTGCAGGACCAGAGACACTCAGGGCTGTGCTCTGCCCCTCTGCCCTGCCCACACCCCCCTGCTGCAGCTGGGGAAAGGGGCTCGGGGGTGCAGCTGGGCAGCAAAACTGACCTGGTTTGCCCTGCTCAGAGAAGGACAAGGAAGCTGGTGAAGGGTATGGAACACCAACCCTGTGAGGAGAGGCTGAGGGAGCTGTGGTTGTTTAGCTTGGAGAAGAGGAGGCTCAGGGTTGACCTTTTCACTCTCCACAGTTCCCTGACAGGAGGGTGCGGCCAGCTGGGGGCTGGCCTCTTCTCCCCAGCAATCAGTGACAGGATGAGAGGACATGGTCCTGTGCCAGGGGAGGTTTAGGTTGGGCATGAGGAGGAATTTCTTCACGGAAGGGGTTGTCAGGCACTGGAATGGGTGGCCCAGGGAGGCGGTGGAGTCACTGTCCCTGAAGGTGTTTAAGACTGGATGTGGCACTGGGTGCCATGGTCTGGGTGACAAGGGGGCATTCAGTCAAAGGTTGGAATCAGTGATCTCAGAGGCCTTTTCCAACCCAATGGATTCTGTGGCTCTGTGATCCTTGTGCCAGTGTGGCAGGATGTGGCCCATCAGGGGAACACACCCTACAGCCCCCTCCTGCTCTTCCCCAAAGCAGGAAGGTTGCTGGGACAGGCCACAGCTGAGGTGGCAGGTCGGGACCTCACGAGCAGTGGCAGGATGTGGCTTGGGCTGGCTTATGCTGGCTCGCTCCCCGTGGCCCTGCTGGCCCAGCCCGGCTCTTATCGCGGGTGCCTGCACATGGCAGAGCCCTTGGTCAGCCCTGGACCGCTGACCAGGGCCCAGATAAGCCAAACCCACAGTTCAAAGGCCATCCTCTCTCCGCTGGCATGAGGCAACCTGGGAGGCTCTGGGCTATGCCCTGGAGGGTGCAGAGCTGGAAAGCACCTCTGAGGAATTCGGGTGACCATGCAAACCGCTGCCTTCCCCCTTCTTGCCTGCTCTGGGCCAGGCAGAGTAGATGGGGGCTGATCCTGCCCTGCTCTGAGCAGGGTAACCAGTCCCTGGGGCCTGCTCAAAGCCACATGTCCATGGGGGCAGGGAGGCTCTGTCCCCAAAGCTGGGGAGAGGGGACACCATGTCTGAGCGTGGGTGGGTGACCCAGCCCCTTGTCCACCCACCTGTGTGGTCCCATCTGACACTGCAGGTCTGCCATGGCAGGGATGGTGGGAGCCTTGGGATGTCCCCAGGACTCAGAAAGTGTCTTTCTAGAATTTACCACCCCAAGAGCTCGCCAGGCCAATCTGGGGAAGCCCTGCAGCACCTGAGGTCCTGCTGCTCAGCCTGGCAGAGGAGCCCTGCCGCACTCCCTGGAGCTGTTTACCTGCAGGGCCCTGCTCCAGCACCTGAAGGTGAGGGCTCCTGGCAGGTCAGCTGGTGCTTTTTGCACAACAAAGCCATGGGCTGCTCCTTTATCTCGTTCTCCCTCCCCTATTATCAATAGTTTTTCTGGTCCAACTGGATTTACCTGCTACCACATCCCCAAGAAAGGGAGAAGGTCCACACAGCGGCAGTGAGGAGGGGGAACCCCTCACCCTCTGCACCCAATGCCTGCCCCAAACCTCTCAGCAAGTGAGGAACATAAACAGCACCTGCTAAGGCCCCAGCACAGAGCTTTGAGTGCTGACCTGGAGCAGGCACACACCTCTGCCACACTCCCACAGCATCCGTCAGCCACAGAAGCTCCACAGTAACACATCCAGAGGGAGCAGCTCCATGCTGGGGAGCTGGGTGCTGCCATCCAGCTCTGGCTGCTCTGTGCCTCAGTTTCCTGCCTCGGAAGGAGAGGCAGGAGTGACAATATGGATGTGCCACCACGGCACAAGGCTGCCTTGGAGTCATGTGTGGCACAGAGCGTGGCTTCCTCCAGCACCTGGCTGGGTTTGGGGTTGGCTGCCACCTCAAAAGGTACCTCAGAGCCCAGGACATGGTGCAGAGCCCACCTTGTCCCTGCCCTGGTAAGGCCAAACCCAGACAGGATCCAGAGGGGCTGGACTGACCAGGAGCAGGGACAAGATGGGCTCTGCAGCACTTGCTTGTCCCAAAGATGCATCCCTGTCCCTCAGCAAGTCCATGTCTGGGTCCCCCTGCTTCATCCCCAGTCAAGGAGCTGTGTGAACAGCAGGACAGGGTGGTCTCTGCTTCTGCCACACAGCTGAGCAGTCACGCTGAAAGAGGGAAGAAGCAGAAATGAAGCAAAAAATTTGAAGCCCTGCCAGGAAAGCAGCACCATGAGAGGTTCTGGGTGACAAGTGGTTTTGGTTCCTGCAATCTGGTGGGGAATATTTAAAGGCTGTTAAGTCTCGGGGAGCCCCCAGGAGAAGCCTGGCACAGCTGTAATAACAGTTCATGGTACTCACCAAGAGCTTTGGAAAAAAGCAGGGCTGACAAAACAGCAGCTTCTGGACATGCTGAGGCACAGTGGTGCATTTATCCCCCAAATCAAACATCTCTGTTTAAATCCTGCAGCCCGCAGAGCTCCTGGCTGGCAGTGGGGAATGCACTGGTCGCTGGCATTGGGTATTGTGTCTGTGCAGGAGTTGTTGTGTCTGAGCATCCCTGGGGATGTCAGAGCTGATCCCACCATCAGTCCCTCTGCTCGTGCTGCTTTCAGCTCCATGCCGTGCTGCAGGAGTAGAGGCCACCCCTTGTGACAGCAGGGTACCGAACCTCTGCTCCCTGTGTCCCTCCACACCCCAGGGAGCCCCGGGCCATAAATCGCAGGCGGCTGCAGGGCTGTGCCCAGCACAGGGACACTGTAGCAGACCCGGCACAGTGACAGATCCCTGAACAGGAGCTGCCACCTGGTGGCACAAGGACAATCTTGATGTCGTGCCAGCCATGGAGGATGTTGGGGTGGCCCTGCACCATGGCACTGGCTCTGCCCAGCGGCACTGAGCAGGCTGGGGACACAGCCCGGCACTGCTGCTTTCACCCTGGGACATTCACCCTGCTGGGAGCTTGCCCAGTCCTGAATCCTGGCTCTTGCCAAGGCTGCTCCAGCTGTAGCTGCTCTCCATGGGCTTCATTCCATGCGTTTGTGCCAGGCTGGAAGTTGGCAGGGAAATGCCACCTCCAACCCCGTCCACCTTCCTGTGGCCACCCCGGACCCGATGCCACAAGGTCAGGTGGCTCTGGTGAGGCACAGCTGGACTTGTGCTCCAGGGGATGTGTCCCAGTGTGTGCCACACCTCGGCCAGCCCACAGCAGGACGGGAAGCCTTAGTGTGGGGGTAACAGGAGCAAAGTGAGGGGGAACCATCAGGTTAGAGTCGCTTTCCTGGGATCAGAAAGGATGTGGCTTTGAGCTCGCTGAGAAACTCCAGACCACAGCAAAGGCCCTTCTCCAGCCAAGATTATCCCTGATAACATCAAACTTTGTCAGCTGTGTTGAGAGCAAAGCCTGGAGGGAACGGGCTCTAGGGAAAGCCTCCTGGGAAGTTTCCTTCCCTAGACTCTGGGAAGCCTCAGCACTGGGGAACAGCGTGGGCTGGGGGCTACCAGCCCATCCCCAAAGCCTCCTCACCCACTGGGGAATCCTTGCTCAGTGGGACTCAGCCCCGTCCTGCTTCCCAAAGGATTGGGAAACAAAGGAGGAGGAGGGGGAAGGGAAAGGTCTGAGAGAAACTTCTTCCAACTTCTCGGGAAGAGAAAAGCCCTATTCAGGCAGGAAGAATACCCGGTGGAGCTGGTCACTAAGCAACCCACAGCAATGTGGTATGGCCTGGGGGACAGGCAAGGAACAAAACTGCCTCACTGCCCACCCACAGCCCATCAGGGAGAGCCTGCAGGGCCTGGGGACAGGGGACACCACCAGGGACACCTGGGGACAGGGTGCACAGCCACCACGAGGGGCTGAGACACACAGCAGGTCCAGAGCTCCTGGGTGCAGGAGTTTCTCCTCAGTCAGCTCAGGATGGTGACCAGTCTCACTCAGGCTTCCCTGTTTGCTGCTCAGGAAGGATTTCTGGTCTGCTCCAAAGCCCGTGGCTCCCTATGGGCCTGGTGTTCCCACATCATTCCCTACAGAGGCACAGTGCATCTCGGACAACCCCCTGCTCCCACGGACACTGTGGGCTCGTGTGGGCAGAGCAGCCAGGCGCAGGCTACACCCTGTCCAGAGCAGCTGAATTCTGCATTTAGATCCTCAGTGTGGGGGGTTGTCCTTCACAGACAAGCTCAGTGAGACTTGAGAAACTGCCTGGCCTCTCTGCAGCATGAGGGAAAACGGACAAAGGAAATCAAGCCTGACAAACCCTGCTGACAGCCCCAGCTGAAATGCCTTCCTTGGAACCCAGGGAGTCCCTGGAGACGCTGCTGCCCCCAACAAAAATGCTGCAGAAGTGGAAAAACACTCACAACCAAGGCAGGTCCAGAGAGTGTGCAGCTGCTTAACCCAGGGAGGTGCACTGGACCTGCTGGGGCACTGGAAGTGGCTTTTCGCCTGCACAGTGTTGGGGGGGAAGCATCCAGCCCTTTGTGCATTTGCCCTGAGTAGCTGATACACTTGGACAGCAGCTGCTGGGACAAAGAGAAACTCGCCAGGTGTTCACCACTTCCTCAGGGAGGTGTTTGGCCTGTGCTGATCCCTGTCCTGCAACAGCCAGGGGAGCAGATGGGGGATGCTCAGGTGTGTCCACAAAGCTGCAGAGCTTCTCCAGGTGGAGGCAACGTCATTACCCCTCAGTGCTGCCCTTTCCTGGCTTTGTCCTCTGCTGTATCTCAGCCTTTAAAGCATCGGCTCTGGGCACACTAAATAACCACAACCCACAGGGCTGCACGAAGGATCAGCTTGGCCAAAGTAGTACCATTTATTTCACTTACAAAACCCCTTCCAGGAGACCAACACACTCCAGGTTTGCTGGCTGCAAATGGGCCCCTCTCAGCACCATGGGGGACAGGTACTTCAGCCAGCAGCAAGGACAGACAGCATCCATCCCTGGACTTGGAGAGCTCCCACCTCTCCTGGCAGTAGGACAGACACAGTGCTCTGGGCACTGATGGGAGCCCAGTATGACGACGTCCAGCTACGCAAGGACTTGGCACATCAGGCCCGTGTCACAAAATTCACATTTTGTGCAGCCAGGGGAGCCCTGGGGCAGGAGGCACCAGGTATAGAAGGTCTGCTGCACCATGGAGAGCAGCTACCTGTCCTTGACATGATGGTAGTGCTCCTTTGGAAGTTGTCATAGCAAGGCCAGAGTGGGGAGCAGAAGTGAAACTCCTTCTCTCTCAAATGAGTCACCTGGAAGTGTCCAGCCCATCCTTTTTATCTGCAGGAGCAGAGTGAGAGCTGCCTGCCCAGAAATGAAGTCAGCCTGAGACAGGATCTGTGCCCCCACCTCCATCCATTCCAGCTCCTCAGGGAGTTTGTTCAGACAGTACCCAGCTCCCAAATGGGCATTGCTAATGGAGAGGATCCACCCAGGAGAGAAGTAGCCCCAGACTGAGGAGCACTTCCTTGCAAAGAGAGAAAACCCGGATTAAATAAAGGACATCGGACCATATCCATCCTGGATTCTGCTCTCCTAATACCCGTGCCTACAACAACCACAGAGCCTTGCAGCACAGCCAGATGGGACTTTGTTGGCACACTGCATTTTCTTGTTGGTCTTTGGGTCTGCAGCATTCATCCATTTGTAGAAATGCTGTGAAATAACAGAGGTGCTGAAGGAGGGAAATGTCTTTGTGAGGATGAAATGTACCTGGCAGTCCAGAGCTAACCCTGGCTCTGGTGGTCCTCTTCCGTTCCCAGTGAGGTATTGTTGAGATTTCCCAGGCAATGGCCCTTGCCACACAGTCAGGATCTCTGGTAAAGCTTCATGATATTCTCATCATGAAGCCTTTTCCACACCTGCTTCTCCAAGTTGAAGTCGTGGTTGATGTAGAAAACCAGATGTTTGCGGTCCTTGTCGTAGTAGTGATCCGAGTACTTCTCGTGCCCCTCCGTGATGTAGCCGTAGGCACTGACCTGGGAGAGACACAGGGCTCACTGGGCAGGGGTGCTGGGCACGGAGGGAGCAGGGGAAACACAGGACACAGCTCCTAAACAGGGACTGAGCACAGGACAGAGATGCCAGCTGGGGCTTCTCTGGTGACCCTGCGTGGGGCTCCCGAAGGACCAGACTGTGAGCACTGGCTCCAGGCTGTCCTCTCACTGCCTCCCTGGGAGATCACATACTCTAGGTCACAGCAGGCTTCACCACCTCTGTGGGAGCTATTTTGGGGCTGTTTCTCATCTTCAATCTGCTCCTCCACAGCTGACACAAACCCATACACTTTCGAGGCAGACAGCAGCCACCCCTGCTCTCC
Source organism: Pomatostomus ruficeps (assembly GCA_013400735.1). Lineage (NCBI taxonomy): Eukaryota > Metazoa > Chordata > Aves > Passeriformes > Timaliidae > Pomatostomus > Pomatostomus ruficeps. The sequence goes on along the minus strand of VYZT01051416.1, from coordinate 167,555 downwards.
CCTCTCCCCTGTTCCCACTTCCAGACAGTTCTGGGAGCAAGAATCACTGTTCCCTTACCCGGTCACACAGATGCAGGGCAGTCAGCAGCAGGAAGGCCCCCGTTGTGGGTCTGTACAGCCTCCAGTAGCGCTTTTCCAAATTTTTAGATTTTAAAAACCTGCAGTAGGAGAGAAGAGAGCACTGAGGAGCTGCTGGCTGTGGTGTTTCAAGCAGGGCACACCTTGTCCCCCTGTGGCCCATGTGGCATCTTCCCTCCTTGCAGCAGCTTGGGGCCGTATGAGGCATTTCAGAGAAGCCACGAGTATGCCCAGAACTCTCCACCACCTGCACGGCAACCCAAGCCCCAGCTTTGTGGAAGTGGTAGGTCTTGAGGCAGTGGGAATAAAGATGGGAGTGATTAAAGGATCTCATAGGTTAAAGCCCACTGCTCTTAAATCTGCCCTTTGCTCTGCAGGGCAGAGGTGGCTTTGAAGCTCCCTGGTATATCCTGCTCCCCATCCACACCTAGGAGTGAAATGAGACACAGGGAAGGTGCAGAGGAGCGTCACAAAACCTGCCAGGAGCTGCACTGCGTTGTGCCAGGAGTTGTTAGGAAAGTAGAGGTAAACACCGGGAAAAAATAGCATGGAATCCTCTTGGCCTTGGAAAGGACCCAGATCAGAGGGGTGACGGCAGAGCGGGCAGGGAGTGCGGCCATCTGGCTCCAGGGAAGGCAGCAGCTCTCAAGGAGACTGAAGGGTAAAGGCAGCCAAAGCAGGGCACAACAGGAGCTCCTGTTCCTCCATCTCTCGGTCATGTGTGGTCCAGGATGGGCAGATCTCACGGTGTCAGCGGCCAGCAGGCTTGTGAAAAGGGAGACACAGAAGAGCAGCAGCCAGGCCAGGCAAAGGGAGTGCTGAAGAAGGGCTCGAGGGCACAACCAACCTCCCGAGTCTAGGAGGAATCCCTGGAGAGGAGGTCTGTTACAGAGCCTTCCTCCAAGGTGCTAAGCAACGGGCAACATGAAAGGCTGGTCCTGAACTAGAGATCGACTTTTCTGGCACTTTAGCAACACTCTTCCTACACCTAAAGTTGCATTTGGCCCTGGATCTCTTTCGTATGCAGAAAACCAAACTGTCTGGTGGCTGTTGCTTCTCCAGCTCACAGATTCTGGGTGTTTACCCACCACTGGCATCCCACTGCAGCACCACAGAGAGTTTCAGCTGAGTTCACACTGCTGACTCCTATCCCCAGGCTGCTGGTGTGGCTGAACTGGGGTTACATGGTATATCCTGCTGAGGAGAGACCAGAGACACAGAGAGATGGTGCTGGCCAGGAAAAACAAGCCCATTAGAGCACAGAACCCACAGCTCACCTGTTTTTCATGTATCTGAGGAAATCAGGGTGAACCACCAGGTATCTGTCCATTGTGAAATCTTTATGGAATTTCTGCCGGGGCTTCTGCCTAAGGACAGGAATGGGGAGACTCAGGACAAGCGCCTACACCTCATCACAGCTGGAAAGGATCAGCCCTGATGCACTTGATGCACTTGGTGGTAAGAGAAGAACCACAAACACTTTGAAGATATTCTGTAACATTTCCCACATTCTGACAAAGCCTCCATAGCCTGTGTGCATTGCAGAGGAAGATATAAGGGAGGAGAGGCAACAACAGGGGACAGGAATATCAAAAGCCTGTGTTTGTGTAGGTAAAAATTTGTGAAACCAGGCTTCCATCCATGAGCAGGCCACACCAGGGCAGCCAGCAGCATGTGTTCATCCCCAAAAGCCACAAAGATTCCTCTAAGCTCTGGCCACACATCACTGAAATCAGCTGCCTCTGGGAAGGAGGTGTATTAACTACAGCAGTGCTCAGAGCTGGGGAGGAAATGAGATATTTCTGTGTGCAAGTCTGCCAGGGGAGGGAGGCTTTACCCTGCCCTGGTCCTCTGCAGGGCTGGGCACTGTGGAGAGGAAAAGAGCACAACAGAGAGCACCTCACTGGAGGGGTAGAGGGGGCTATAGTCTGTTTTACCCGCTGAGGTTCAAGAATCCCTTCCTGATGTCCTCGTTGAACAGAAGAGCTTTCAGCCACTCATAGTCTCTTGCTCCCTCCAGGAAGTGAATGTATCTGACATGCTGAGAAAACAAGTGAGCATTAGTGAACAGCACTTGGAAAAAACTGCAGGCAGACATCTCAGCTCACCGAGTTTCTTGGACACACATCCTGGGTCTGCAGCTCTCGACTGGCCCACGGCAGCAGAACGGAGGTAACACCTGATGTGCAGCTCCTTCTGCAGGTCACAGGGCTGGGGTGGCACTGCCACAACTTGGCACTGCAAACACCCACCCTGAGCCGAGGCAGTGCAGGTTCCCTCACTGAAGGAAATGCTCAGCCCTTTGCTCCTCATGGCAAGAGCAGAACGCCACGGACAAACAGCATCCTGTCAAAGCTATGCATGCACACAGCAGGGACCTCACTTACTTTTTCCTGTGGGATGCTGCTGAACCCTCTGCGTCCCAAGATCTGAAGAGAGGAAACCAGGGAGTAGGCTGTGAATCCATAAAAGGAGGTTTTTGTTCCCACATCTTTTTCATAACCCTTGATTACAGCCCCGCTCACCCTGGCCAAGGAAATCAAAGAGAGGAGCAGAGTTAGGTGACCACTGAAACCACTGACATGCACGTTCCTAACAGGAAAACACAGGGTTAGGCTGGAGGAAGGGAAGACTGGGCCCGTTCTGATTGGCACCTTGATCTGCAGGAGAGCCCCTGCTCTGGAGATGGCTCTTTGTGGCTCATTTGTGAACACAAGCTTTGGCTATTTAGTAACTTTCCAATTACTTTTGGACTTTTAATCTCCTGCCATCCATCATCTTGGCACTTGGGAATGAGTGGAATACTAGAGGAGATGAAGTGATCCAGCCACAATTAGGGGCTAGCCACGAAAAGCTGGCCGTGCATCTTCTGAGAAGGAAGCCTGCCTTACCTGAAGACGTAGTCATGGGAGTCAATCTCCTGGCCCATCCCAGAGTTATTCAATATTCCTCCATTCCCCACGACAGCACAGCTGATGCATGAGGGCACACTGCTGTCATGGCTGGCCAGGAGCAGCTGCTGGTGGGGATTTGGGGGCAGCAGGGATATGACTTCCTTTACCACTGTGGAGCAAACACAGTGGTGAGTTATCAAGAGCCTTTGGGATGGACACAGTGAAACCACCAGAGCTTCCACCATGAGATCCTCCTAGACTGATGCCTTTGGTGGGGAGATGCTGCCAGCCTCCAGCTACTCAGCATAAGGTTCCTGTTAGGAGTCTGAAAGTCCCATCCTGACAAGCCCTGAGGGACTCACGTGAATAATTCAGGTCCATGAAGCCATAGGGGGGTACAAAATGCTCCAGGCGGTTCCATTCACTGTCACTGAAGTATCTCTTGTCTATGAAGAGTGTGATGTTGGGCAGGAAAAGATCCCGCAGCCAGGCAGACTTGGCAGCCCTGGCCCTCACTGATTCAGAGCAGGTCTTGAAAAACAAAAAGGAAACAATAATGACTGATGAGCAGAGCTGATAAACCTGACCGAGTACCAGTGCTTGAGTGCCTGTGTGCGACAGGACCAAAAAGAAACTCAAAAACTCCAGTGGTACCTCATCCATTCCCCTCAGCATCCTCATCACCAGGAACATGAAGCAGAATTTTAGCACTACATCCATAACCAGCTGGCAAAAAGTCACCTACAAGGGAGCCAGGATGACTCCAAGTCTCTGAGAGTTTATGTCATGCTTAAATGCCATGCTTAAATGTTTTACTGGCTTTGGGCCTCATTAGCTGATGCAAATGAACATTTTTAATAGGTCTAACCTAAATGTATCAAATAAGGCTGTAAGCATTAAGACTAGGCTACAATAATACATATATATGCTGTAATAAGCAGCCCCTGTTGGCAACACACCTCACAAGGTCCTAAGAGTGCACCCAAGGAAACACTGAGGAACATATGAAATCAGATCACCATTGCCACTCCCCTTAAGGGTAAGAAAAAATGTGCAACAACTTGTTCAATGTCATAAATAAATCAGTGAAATGTGCAGCTGAGAAGGGAATCCAAGCCAGCTTATCCCACAAGAGGGGTCTCACTGCAGCTGGCAAGAGTGAGGCTGTGTGTGCAGATGGAAAGCAATCAGCTCCGCCACACTGAATTTTCTGCTGAGTCAATTTGGGTTCTACTTTTTTAGATACCTTTCCCAAACACCTACTGCAAGATAAAACAGGAGACCGAGTGGATCCTCATGCCCAGCTCAAATCCCTAGCAAGGGCTGCATTGCCAAAGCCGTGCTGAGTGCCCCAGGGCTGAGCTGGGCTCTCTGCAATGGATGAGGGTGACAACCCTGTCACAGCCTGAGGAGACAGCCCTCATTCTGCCTTTCACCACAGGAGTGCAACATTTTGAAGGGTTTTGTGGTGGCATCATTTCACTCACAGCACATTTCATGTCCAGAAACAGGGACATTCCTTTCCCGCTCTAGCAGGGACTGTCCAAGGCTTGGAGCTTCTTGTGCCTCCAGAGGAACTAGGGAAAACTCTGCTCATGTAGGAAATAAGGAGAGGGGGATGCTTCTAGTGACTCCCCTCTCTCTGCAGAATTACAGATCAGGTTTGGGAGTGAGACATAATGTGTGAGAAGGTGACCCACCTGTTCCAAGCCTCCCAGAAACAGAGGTGCCAGGGAAAACTGCTCTGGGTAAGCTTTACAAAGAGTTACCAGCACAGGATGGGGGACAGAGGCAGCATGAGACACCACAACCTGTCCCATCTGCTTGCCAAGAACTTTGCTGTAGTTTACTACTTTCCCAGAGGCCCTGAGCCTGGACATGAGTAATTATGAGATGCTCAAATTTAATTAACCTGAGTCTTCATGTGAATGCAGATGTTGTATATAGAGGTCTTCCTGCCTGGATCCCACCAGCATCTGCATATCCCAATGAGAGATCTACCAGCTCTGAAACCATCATCCTCAGCTGCAAAGGGCACACATGCCCAGGGGCCAGCAGACAAGGAGGTCAATGGGAGGCACCACTCCTGGTGACCATGCCAACCATCCCACCTACCGAGGGTGGGGATGAGTTATCCAGCAGGTACTTGTCCTCAAAATCCCAGTGCGGCTCAGATGTGAAGGTAGCAGCGCTCAGTTTCCTCTTCTGTGTCACTGCAGCAGCCTGAGGAGGAGGTTTTGCAGTTTTCACTGGTGCAGGAGGCTCTGTGGGTTTTGCCTGGTCTTTGGATGCGTTGTTCTTCTGCGCCCCCTTCACCCCAGAGGGTGGTTTTGCTGTTGCCTTCTCCTTGCCTCCCTCCTCCCTGGGAAGTGGTTTCACTGTTGTCTTTTCCTTGCCTTTTTCCACCTGTGGAGCTGGCCTCACTGTTGTTTTCCCCTCGTTTCCCTGCACCACAGGGGGTGTTTTCACTGTTACCTTCTTGATTTCCTCCAGCTGGGGAGGTGGTTTCACAGCCACGTTCTCCTTGGCTTCCTTAACCTTTGTAACTGGTTTCACCGTTTCCTTCTGCTCCTCCTTTTCTTTCCACCTTGGTGTCTTCACCACATCTTCGAGCCTTGTGATGTGTCCTCCCAAAGTCGCCTTTAAAATGCTCCTGGAGCTCCCATTCTCAGAATAGTTTAAACCCTGTTGCTCTTGGGTGTCCGCATGTTGTTTCTCTGGGGCATGTTGGAAAATGTTCAATTTCCTGAATGCGATCAAAGGAAAAGCAGATACATCACACACACTTTCCACTTAACACTCTTTCCACCGAACACCCTTCAGCCCATTTCTAGTGCTCTTGACTCTGAGCCTCCCTCTGTGCTTCAGAGCAATTTAATTTTGAACTTTGCCAAAACGTTATTCCACTTCCTACACCATTCCAGCCTGAATACCGCTTATCTCCCCACGAAGCAAATCCCAGAGGCACACACTCCTCTCCTCAGCACTTGGCACACGAAACATTCACACTGGCAGTGAGAGCCAACCAGCGCAGCCCAGCTTTGCCACGCACCGGGCAGGCCCCCTGGCAGTGTCCCCAGAGCACTGCGGGGTTGGGTTGGAGATGCTGGGCTCAGGACACGGCACACACCATGGAGGCAGCCATCTGCCTCTCTCCTCTGCCAGCAGAGCCCTGTGCTTCAGCAACAGAGCATGAAGATCTTCCAGAAGGGAAGGCTAAGAAGAAGTGAAACTTGCTCCTTTACCCTACATCACCTCCTGAGCTGTTGGGGCCAGAGGGCACTTCTTTCTCTCCTCCTCCCCCTTCGTCAGGCGATGCAAGGGCATCACACAGCACTCAGCAGACACTCGTGTCTGAAGGCAGACACTGTGAAGCTATTAAAATGCAAAATCTCTACATTTTTAGCACTTGTCTCTAATATTGCAGCTGCCCTGTTGCCTCATTCAGAGGCACGGGCAGGTACAAGGTTATCACAGGAGGACACATCTGCCAACAGAAGAGCCACCTGCAACAAGGCTGGGCTGAAACCCAGCAAAAAAATCACGGCAGAAGTGGTGGGGTTTTGTCCTAAACATTTCCTCTTCTCTGCACATGGCTGGAGAGTACAACAGGAAAAAGGAAGGTGAACAATTTCTGCAGCTGAGCTTTTATGAACAGCACGGCTTTTCAGGATAAACCAGCATGGCTGTGGCAGTCTGATCCCACACTCATGTTCAGCCTTTGCATGACGCACTCGTTTCGGAACGCTGTGGATTGCTTCCGAAGTGATAAATGGGGGAATAAGCACTTCTGCAGATAACAGGCTGCTGATAGCAGCTCGGTTGCTGGTGAAATTTGATGGATGTCACACCACCCTGAAAGTGTTCAGGAAATTATCGACTAAGGAGGCTTTTAAAAATCATTTCATATCAGATAAATATGTGAACCTTTGCAAGGCTAAAAAAGAGAGGTTGTAGCAAATGGCCTATCAGCTCTCCCTCTCTCATAATCATTAGCCAGTTTCAACCAAGTGTGCAGCATGTGCTTTATCCTAGTGCCTCATGTATAAACTTGTGTTACTGTTTGTTTACTGCCCAATAGGAAGAAAGATTTTATATGGACACTCCGAGTAAAGAGGAATTTGGTAAGGTAGCTCAGGAAAATCTTAAATCCCTTGGTGAATTTCTGTTGTATTTTTAATATGATGTTTAAAACTTTGAAATTAAGGGGCAGAGAACAAATGAAACAGGACAGTATGAGAAACCATCCCCCACTCCAGACTTTCCCTATGTGCTGTCTTGTAGGGGAGATTCCACCCCAGTCTATTACACTTCAAATGCTGTGCCAGAGACCAAAATGTAAAACCGAGGGCTCTTCACATCCCAAACCTTGCTCCCTGCAGTCAGGCCCACATGGCCAGGCACTCGTGCCTACACAGGACCCTGCTCTCCTGACCAGCATTTTAAATCCAGACAAATGGTCAAAGCTGCTCGGTGAATTTCAGGCTCTAGAGTCCAGCTGGCAAACAACTGCAGAAGCTCCATGACATTTACTGTCATTTTCCTCCCCTTTTACAAAGCCCAAGGACAAATAGAGGATAAAGCCATGAAAATGCTGCTTTGTGTATTCTGCGTGACATACGAGGTACAGAAATAGAACTGCCACACAGCCAGCCACACACAGCTCATATCTTACTGTGTTTTACCTAAGTTGTATAAATACAGGCATTTCCGTTCTCTGAAACTACAGCAGAAGGAAATGGCTTCAAGCAGCGGACATGGAGAGCCACTTTTTGTCCCAGCTCTGCCACTGATGGGCTCTGGCATCAAGGACGACTCACTTCACTTCTCTGCACCTCCTCCTTCTCTCCTTTCCCTCCCACCTCCCTTGTGCAGGTTCCAACCTCTCCAAAGTGACAGCTGTCCTCAAAGTGTGGTCTCAAGCTGCTAGAGCTGAGCTGAACTCAAGTCACCTCCAGGAGAGGTGCAGATGTTCCCAGCCTCACTCCTCCTGCCTGCCCCCACAGCATCAGCCCAGACATCCAGCTGAGAACCAACCCAACCACGCCAGGCCAGACGAGCTCACTGGGAGTGCTGGGACCAGGTGAGGGTAGTGGGGAGGCTGGGGAGTGGTGCTTCCTACACACAGCACCACCACATCCACGAGCCACACCTGCACTGGGAGAGGCTCAGGTGTCTGCAGGGCTCATGCAAGGAGCAGTGCTCCCTGTCAGCGATGCTGGAGACGTTTCACTGCAATTCCCTCCACACCCATTCCTGTAGGATTTACTTGACCATTACGCAGCATATTCTGTGTTAGGAATCAGCTGCTGAACTTGCAATAAATTAAAAACAATCCCACCAAATTCACTGTCCAGCAATGCAATCTAGATTAGGGCTGAATAAAGTCCTTCTCAGAGCCAACAGGAAAAGCAAATACTATGTAGTGCCAAAGTAGGAAAACAGGTAGGATTAGTGAAGCAAAAGCTGCTTTAGAGAGCTACAAAAAGAAGCCCTGGAAAATAGTGAGCCAAGAGAAGCAGGTTTTTGACTGTGGATCTTCCAGCACCATGCTCTGCTAAAGTAAAGTGGTCACCTAACTCAGATCAGAAGTGAAAGTTCCAGGGTAGAAAAGACAGAGAGACAGAGAGAGAAAGCGAGCAGAAGCATCCAAACCAGACAGCACATGCCACAAAGGAACAGGTCCCTTACCTGAAAACCTTTGTCTTCGCCAAGTCAAACCAGGAGCCGGAATTGAAAACAAAGAGGCAAAACTGTGTCAGAACAATGAGGCAGATGAGGGCTTTGGCAATTTTAGGGAGCGTTATCCTGGAGCAGCGCATGGTGAGACACCGCGGGTGGGACAGACGCTGCCGCCGCTGCCCAGAGGCGCTCACCGGGCACTGCCTCCCCAAGGAGTGTGGAAGGGCTGGGCTGTTCTTCCCTCTGGATTTCCCTATAAAAACGTGCACACCCTGCCTCCCAGCATTCCCAGACACTCTGCACACAGATCCAATTTCGCAGGCAAGGCATCAGTTTTGTACTGTTCCCGTCTATCACCAGAAGCTTATTTAACAAAGAGTGGGGAAAGGAGCACTTTTTACTGCAAACAATGGAAGTTTCCTGTGTTTTCCCTAATGACGTCTGCCCTAAAAAAAAAAAAAAACGAAGAAAGGAAACCCTTTATCTCTAACCTGATGGAAACATCACTGGGAACACATGAGAATTATGGAAGTGGCCACAGTTACAATCCAAGAAGCTTTCATGCCACTCCCTGCCCAAGATTTTAGGCATAACCATAAACATATATTCTTTATGCAGTAATTCCTTGCAGCTCCAGTCCAGAAGCAACCCTTGCCTCCTAAAAGCTGATGGCTACGTACACATCCATTTTACCTTGTGCTTGGTTTGAAACAAATCAAAGTAAGAATTGGTGCAAATCCGCCACAGAAAAGAGGAGTTTGTGTTATGAAAATCCCCAGAGTGAAATCAATCTTTGGCAGTCCAGAGTACATCACCCCACCCGCAGAGGGAAAGATTTGCAGAGATGGACACTACAGCCAGAGAAACACTTATCTCTATCAGAGATGTAGTTTTACAGCGAAGGGCTATTTAACGTTTTAACTTGTAAAATATTAACCTGAAAGTTCAAGGAGAGATGGCCATATTGCTTCCCATGTAAAAGGCTGCTTTTGCACAGCTCTTACAAAAAAATGAAGCTCAGATATAAAAAAAGCTTTTGCTGACAGTATCTCAGATCTCAGAAGCACTCACACTGTTACTGAATACCCAGAGAACTGAAGGTGCCTGTTTTATGTCACAGGAAAGCCAGTCAACAGGTTTCACAACTACAAGACTTTTTTTGTTAACAGGGTCCCAAAGGGAGATTCTGGAGGCAGGAAACATTTTCCTTCAATCTCCTCCGTGTAACATTACTGCAAAACCAAGAGACACAAGGGACAGAAAAATTCCGACAAGCAGAAAAATATGGATTGCTTTGCTTTTAAGGATCTGCGCTGGTGATTGTGGAGAACTTGTCTGTTCCGGAAGGATTGTGCTTGAGGGAATATCCAAATATCTGGGATATTAGCCAAAAGCAGGCCTGCCGTGCAAAACACAGCTTTTCACCTTCTTGTCTAAGGAAAGAAAACCTAAATCCCCCTGTCAGGTACTGACTTTCACTTCCTCAGAGCATCCTTTCATCATCAACCACCCCCACTGCTGAGATCAGGCTGTCAGAACTGAGGCAGCCAGGCTGGCTTGCTTGAACATGAGGTCAGACTGGGAAATGGGGATGTATTGGAACTCTCCAGGGATGACCTGGTGGAAACTGAGGCCAGGAGCAGAGCTGCTCTCTTAAACAGCTCTATAAGAAGATTCTTGGGACACACAGGGCTCCCAGCCACAGGCAGGAAGATACAAAGCAAAGACTGCACAATGCACAGGGCCTGGCCTCTCAAGGGCCACAGCATCCTTCTCCAAATGCAGGTTTCTCTCCAGTCCTACCTGCAATCGCAGGAGATGCTGCTTCTGTCATGGTGCAGAGACTCAGAGCCCAGCACTGCTGGTGTGCTCAGTTCTCAGCATCAATGCCCACAGCAGAAGTTCTGTTCTTCAGCACTGTAAAAACAAGATGACTTTTTAATTCAAGCAAACTGCACCTGGGATCATCAAGTGAAGATGGTTGTCTGTCAGCCCTTTTTGATCTCCAGTAGTCCATTTAATTCCATGTCCACTTCACAACATCCTTAATTACATCCTGGACATTTAAAAGGTGGATTTGCCTGGTTTTGTTTTTAGTTCTGTTTTTAAATTCATAAACAAACTTGATTGTCATTAGATCTTACACTGTGTGTGTTGAGGGTGTCAGCTGGCATTTGAACTATGCCATAAACTTATCTGTGTGCACGTTCTTCACAGGGCTGTGTATCAAACCTTGTTTACTCGCCTGTGCCCTGTGTGCTTTCCACTCTCCCGTGTCTCTGGGCTGCAGAACAGAACATCACAAGATGTGCTCTAAGAACAGAACTGTTCTACAAATTGATCTGTCTTTGCTTCAGGATAAACTTGTCTTTCAGTGATGTCTACAACCCACCAAAACCAGTATTTGACTAAGCCAGTGGAATAAAGCTGCTAAAGAAGCTGGGGATGTTTGGACATGTTCACAGTATTATCTGATGATATAAGAACTGAGTTATAAGTGGGGGAGAAAAAGAAAGAGATTGTCTGCAGCATGCAACTGCTCAGTGGTCATGCCCAGGGCTGGCAAAAGCTTGGCTTGGCAACCTTAAGTTCTTGTTTTCCCCTCCCTTCCGCAGTCATCTTCAGAAGCAAATTCTGTCAGGCTGGGACTCTGGAGGGGAAGAAATTACAAGAGCAAACTCTGCACAGCTGTTTGTCTTGCTTTCACCAAATAAAACTGATAGCCCAGAAACTCCCAAGCTTTCCATAATTCCACAGTCACTGGCTGTTTTCCAGCTAGTTCCTTCCCTTCTGTACCAAACCGTCTCTCAAAAACGGAACAAGCACCCAGAGACAACAGCATTTGTTGAAGCAAAGCCCCAACATCTTCTACAGTGGCACTTTCAAAAATACCCGGAGTTCTGTCACAGAGCAAAGTCCCAGGAAACTGTGCCAGGAGTGAGGGAACAGCTCAGTGAGCTTAGGTCTGTGTTCTCTGTGGGTGAAATGCCCCAGGAGGAAAAGACATGGTTGTTTTGATGGTGGAATGAGCAAGTGGCTGCTCAGTGTCCACACAGCAGAGCTGCAGAGATGGCAAACCCTGTCAGGTTTTCACTGGTGCTGATTTGTGTGCTTGGTGTCCAGCCCCACCCAGCTCATGCTCCCGTAAAGAAACTCCCTTGGATCTGTGCAGTGACAGCAGATGATGTGGGTCCAACCTGGAACAGCTCCCCCTCTCCCACATGGTAGTGGGAGCGTGGGCAGGTTCCTCCAGCCAGTGCCCACAAACCATGGAATGTCCTTGCCTGGAGCACTCACTGGGAGATGGGGTGTAAGTGCTCTGCCTCTGGCCCTATTACAGGCTCTGGTTGCTGGACCTTGTTTTAGTTCTTTCTGTAAGCACAGTGAGGACTCGGCTTTTGAGCTGTTCCCTATGGCCACAGCTCTGGGTGATAATTAACATAATTAACCTCCCTGAGCAGAGTGGAGCAGACCAAATCTGCCATCACACAGCCTTTCTGCTCCTCGAGCTCTTCACATTCACCCCATCCCACTGAAACACTTTGCTCCCAGCATTCCTTCCTCAGACACACAATGCTGAGAAGACTGATGAGCCTCCTCATTTGAGAGAATTTTTAAAAACCACAGAAAAATACACTCCCAGCAACAATGGCTGGAAACATCAGCTGGAGTTACACAGGGCTGGAAAGAACCAGGGATCCTTTATCCAAATGCCTCCCTCAGCTGCCTTTTGTCTGTGCCATCCCAGCAGGAAGCCCAGCACATCACCCCAGAGCTGACAGACAGAGAGACAAACTGACACCACTTCAGGGCTAAGATGGGTTGTGGAGTTTTTTTCCCCCCTTTTAAAATCTGTTTGATGGAAAGGAAGAAAAAATTCTGTTCCTTGACTGGAAATCTCTCAGAGAGCTGGTCCCCAAGGAGCAGGGCAGCACTGCAGACAGGTGGAAAGGTATTTTATTAAACTCATGGCTAGTTGGCCTCCCATCAGAAAGGCAGCCTCTCCAGCTCCTGTCCCTCACAGCTGCCAGGAATAGGAGCATTCAAGGACTCTCCACTGCTCCAGAGAAACAAACACAAGAATCACAAAGCCCAAATTCCCCTCTGTACCCCTG
>VYZT01051416.1:115302-154745 GCA_013400735.1 Pomatostomus ruficeps | reverse complement strand
AAAAAAAAAAAAAAAAATGCAGGCATATTATCTCAGCACGTCACATCTGGCAGCAAAATTCAGGCCCTGCACAGATACGAATTACAGAACCACATCTCTGTTGGGATCTACTAATTTTAGAGCCAGAAGTGAAATACTTCTTGGTAAAGGTCTTTCCCGTTTTCTTCCCACTGACTTAACATCAGAAGCCATCACTCTTGACATCTCTGGCAGGACAAATGTGCCATTTGGCATCCTTTGGGGTGAAAAGTGCTGCAGGGAATGCAAGACGTAAGCCTGCTTCTTGAGTGGTATAAATCATCCTGTTCCTGTCTTAGACTTGGGAAAATGTGGCCTCACAGTGCTTTCCTCTCTGTTCCTGACTGACAGGAGCACCAGAGAAATGCAGTCATTTTTAGCTGCAAGAGCAGGACAGCCACGGGGTCCTGTGAGGAGCGCTGGAAATCAGGGAAATCAGATGCTTCTCTTCCCTTCTCTCCCTTTTGTGTATTGTCTCCTCTGCTTTATTTAGATACATACCTGGTGCTATTAATCTCCACCCTCCTCCTGTTAACTTGCCAGGGGCTTTTGTCAGCCATGGAGAAAAGGCAATTCTTTGCCACAGCAGATGCACACCACCTATCAACCTCACCCTTGGAAATCCCCAGGCAAAGTAATTGCTGGGCAGGAGAGCAGCACTGTGCTATTGTAGTGGAAATGTGAGACCCTCGTGCTCAGGAAGGGCCACACATTCTCTCCGGATTCCCTGGGAGCTCTTTAGCATCTGTTCAATCCCGGTTTGTCTCAAAGATTGCAGGAAGGACACCTCTGCTGCAGCCTCAGCCAGAGCCAAGAGGATGAGCCAGCCTGGTTCTGCTAATGGTGTGCAATGACATTCATCATCTCCTCCGTGAGCTGTACTTCCAAAACACGTGCCACGGAGAAGTCAGGCAGGACATACACAGAGTGCGTTTTTTCTTAGCTCTGCACCTCAAGCCTTGGGTCCCCATTTGCAGTTACCAAATGAGAATGATCAGGCCTACAACAGGAACAGTCTAAGCTGTGCTGTTGACACACGATGTCAGGTTTGGGTGCCCTTGTGTTAATCTCTGTTCACCTGCCATTACCAGCCCCATGGTTCCAAGCAGATGTCAGCTGGGTCCTGTCTGTCTTCAGTGCTTGAGCTTTCCCTCCCTCTCCCTAAGCATCTCCACCACTGCGTCACACTCTGCTGATCCCCTTTGCTCAATACCTCAATTCACATTTACCCCCTGCTATTGTAACCATAAGTAAGCACAAGCTCAGTTAACTAAAATAACATCTTAAATGCATAAAACAATCAAGAGCAAGAAGACACATTGCTCTGTATTAAAATGAGAGCGATGAAAAGTTATTCTGCTGGTTGTTTAACTGCAGTGTGCTATCTGTGGAACCATATGGTAAAGTGCTCTGAGAATCACCGAGAAATAACAGTCCCTTGGGTTTACAAACTTTGTGTAATTTACCCTAAAGCACTTGCAGATTACCTTACTGTGGGTCCTGGGCTGATGTTGAAAGGCAGTCCTGGCTGTGAGGAGGATGAGGAGCCATCTCCACAGCACCACGCACATTTCCAGACAGAAGATCTCCTAAATAAACAGAAAGGAGACAGAGCAGTAAGGGCACGTAATCACGTCAGAATTTAACCAGGATGGTGCCAACAGTTCTGCTGTTGCCCAAAACTACGTGGGTCTCTTTTTGCTTTCAGCTTTATCTATCAGCTTTTATCTTTTGTGGCTCCACCACAACATCCTCAGAGCCCTGATGGTTGAAGCCACCAGGCTCCAGCAGCCCACAAGTCAAACATGGGTTATTTACTTTGCCACCGTCAAAATATTTCACCATTATTCAGGAGACCAATCTATTAAAAACACACCAATATGTCAAGTAGCCTACAAACACGTTAAAATAACTGCACTGTTTCATGGATGGAAGTTCATACACAATTTGATTTGAGAATTAGCTTTATCTCACATCTACAAAATGCAGATTGTCTCTTCCTCTTTGAAGATAAATAGGTGGCATCTTACTTGTGGAATTTCACATGGTTTGCTATCTAATGTAACCAGGAAAAAAAACCCTCTGTCTAGTCCTGTAGTTAGTCTTTGGGTTTTGTGTTATCCCGTGAAACAGTTTGTTGTCTAGGGATTGCAGCTGGACTGAAAGTCAGTTTTCCTAGAAGGCCACTTCCTTGAGTTGTTTACTGCTCCCTGTAGAATGCTGTATTCAGCCAGCCTTGTGCTTCTCTTAATGCCAGAATTTGACAAGGTCTGGCCTTACAGCTTCAAGTAAACCTGAAGCCTGCAGCTCCATTTATCAGTGCATGCTTCATTGGGAAGGACTTGGTGATCACCAGTACTCCCAGGGCTTCCTGCAGGCCAAACTGAGACACATTCATGCCCGCAGACACTTGGTCACCAGTTTTATGAACCTGGTTTGACTCAGAGCAGAGCCCTGGTGATCAAAGTTGGTTTCAACACTGCAACTGGCAAGTGGAATTGCTACCTGGAGAAGAGATGAGCAGGACTGGCAAACAGCTCACCCTTACACCCTCCCTTCCTACACGCACCTAAACAGGACTGTAAATAACCATGCTAAGTGACTGCGGAGCACACTCTCAGTACCTCAGCCAGCTTTTTCTCCACAAGTAGGCACACATGGCTCATTTTGTGCTCACAAAGAAAGAAAACTATCTCCTGTCCTCTAGTAGGTTTGTTTAAAGAAAGAAAGAAGGTTTGTACAAGTGGTCTTGGATAATGACAGCTGCTGATGATCCCAATGCTGCTGGGACAGAACTCTGCCATTGCCATCCCCACACACTCTCCTACTTCCCAACAACGTGGTGGATCAGTCCTGGGCTCCCAGATCCCAGCCCCAAGGGTCTGCATGTCTGTGTCCCCAAAGACATTGCAACAATCACTTTTCCTCAGCTAAGTCAGCCACTACGAGCACAGAGAGCGGGATAAAGGGACATCAGCCCCATCATCATGGGCTTGTCACTGCAAATATTACCAAACTGTCATGCACGATGGAGATCACTCCTGGGTGCAGTATATCCATGTACAAACAAGGATAATCCACCCTTTAGGACAAAAGCATCTGCCACAAAAGGCCACAGGAGGAGCTGGCTGGCTGGCAAAGACAGACTTTTGTTATGAAGGAGCCTCAAACATTTTAAGAATGACCCCACAAGGTCACAAGTCCTACCAGGAAACCAGCTCCAGCATGGGCTCCTCTCTCCACAGGTCTGCAGGTCCCTGCCAGGACCCTGCTACGGATCAGGCTTCCCACAGCCTTTCTTCAGGCATCCCCCTGCTCCAGCGTGGGCTCCTGCAGGGGCTGCGGGTGGATCTCTGCACCCACATTAACCCCCACGGGCTGCAGGGGCACAGCTGCTCCACCCTGCTCTGCACCACGGGCTGCAGATAAACCTCGCTCTGGTGCCTGGAGCACCTCCTCCCCCTTCTCCACTGACCTTGGTGTCTGCAGAGTTGTTTCTCTCACATATTGATCCCTCTCTTCTCTGAGTGCAATTACCTCTGTGCAATAACTTTTTATTCCGTTTTAGATATGTTATCACAGAGGTGTTACTGCCATCACTGATTGGCTGGCACTGGGCAGCGACAGGTCCATCCTGGAGCCAGCTGGTGTTGGCTCTGCTGGACATGGAAGAAACTTCTGGCAGCTTCTCAAAGAAGCCATCCCTGTAGCCACCCTGCCACCAGAACCTGGCCATGCAAACCCAATACATCCCACAAGGATCATCAAGTCCAACTCCCGGCCCTGCACAGGACAGCTCCAGAAATCCCACCCTGTGCCTGAAATCATCATCAAAACACTGTGTGAGCTCTGGCAGCCTTGGGGCTGTGGCCACTTCCCTGAGGAGCCCGTTTCCCACCTCAGCGGTGCTGTCAGCAGTTTCTAAAAAGCAAAGGAGGTGCGTAGGACAAAGTGCAACTTCCTCAGGAAATTTAGGGAACCATCCTATCAGCCCACTCAGTGCCACTGTAGGGCTGTCATGAAACTGTCATGGTCTACACACAAAATGAGGCCCGACACTCTTGGCTGTTCATGGGCAGCCTGAAAATAGGTAGAAGATAACCCTCCCCCTAAAAACAAGTTTTCAGAATGTCTCTGCTCCTATCTCAAGGTCACTGGATTCACACACAGTGGCACTCCTCTCCTTCACTAACGTCATACAGCTCTTTCCTGCCACCAGGACAGCGGATGAGGCACAGGAATCCTTTACTGCGGGACCAAAACAGCCCACAGAGGAAAAAGAATTGGCAAACCCAACCTAAAATTTTCATGTAGTGCTGCCTGAAATAGAAGTCTTCTTGCTCATGCCAAAAGTCAAACTTCACCACTACAAAGTTGACTTAAGTGTGTGGGTGTGAAAATTTCAGCATAGCCTGTATGGAGGAAAGCTGGGGTTTCTATTTTCTCCTTTTGGTTTCTGCTGGTCTTTCTACTGCTGCTATGCAGATAACACCCTGTGTAACTCATCCACAGGCCTCACATCGCAGTGGAAAAACAAACCGAACAAAGAGCATAGAAGGAACAGACAATATCTGCTCAGACCCTTCAAAACTGAAGTACATAAGCACACAGAGAGGAGAATTTCTGACAAAAAACCAAAACAAACAGAAAGTTCAGAAATCTGCAGGTGTGAGTCTCCCTCCCAGCCATTCTGACCACATCTTGGAAGTTCCCAGAAACTATAACTCTTCCATTTTAGCTCTAACTTAGTAAAGGGTCAGATGCTGGGACAAGCCCAAGCAGTCAGTCATTCCATCCCCTTGCAAATCTGTTTCCCCAGGCAGTCTGGTTTATCCCTCCAGTCCCATCTTCCCTAAGTGCCTCTTCCCACCAAAGGTCACAGTCATCTCCAGTAGCTGCTGGGCTGTTTCTCCTCCAAAGTTAAACAGCTGGAATTTTCAGTGGTCCTTGCTGACATGAAAGGACACGCTCCACACAAACAGAGTGGCAGCTAAAGGGAATTCAGGGTGACAGGAGGGATTTAAAAGATCCTGTGCTTCAGTGGGGAACCACTACTCTGCTCAATAAGAGGAGAATTTAAAGCATGAATCTGGTGTTGTTATCACCCGAAGTCAGGACTTGCCTCACATCTGAACGCCTGGCATCTCAGAGTCGGACACTCCCTCTGCTGACCTCTGCTTTCCCCCAGGCTGGGAGCAGCCAGTCTCGGGTTGGTCACACCCTGCACACATCCCAGACACCAGCTCTCGCTTAGCTCACCAAGCTGCTGCAGGGACCCGGGACGGACACAAGCGTGGCCAGGGACAGCAGGCACAGCTCGGGCTGAGCCAGTGCTGTCACAGGGAGTCCTACCTGCACCCCATGGACTTGTAGTGGTCATCGGAAACAGCTATGCCAGCAGACTGCAGCTTTCTCTGTAAAGTTCTACTCTGCTACCAGAGTTTGGGGTATCTGCAAAGAGAGAAGCTGACAGCCAGTTCTTCGATGCTGGAAGGCACTAGAGAGTCAAAGCATCACCTTCCACGAGAGTTACTGAACCAGTCAGGCCATCCTTACTACAAACTAAACACTTTCACCACTCCTTTACCACCCTCCCATTTCCACAAAACCAGCATTTTGAGGTAACTTCTACCTCCATCAATTATCAGTAGCAGAACTGAGTCACAGGCAGTTGCAAAACAGTCTCTTACACCACACAGGCTACTGTTTTTCTCTCTGATAAAAGGGTTACAACGGCGTTGACAAGGAAAACAAATGACAGGCAGTGATCCACAACGTCCTCTCCTCCGTAAGGATTGCAGTTGTATCTTTATGACAGAGTTATAAAACAAAACAAAAAACGTTCCAAGACCATTAGAACAAGGTCACACACATTACACTAGGAAATACCCATTTCAGATCTTATCTGGAGCTATGAAGGCAAACAACATTCAAACATCAGAGTCCTGGCCTCTGGGAACGGTGGCTTCATCAGAGGCATGTGCCGGCTCTTCCCCCACAGTGAGGTTTAATCAAAACTGAAAACAAGTTTTTTTCCCCTGTGACTCCAGGCCAGCTCAGTGCACTCCCTCGAGCCAACAAATACTCCTCCCACAGGTGAAACAGAGCTTAACCCTTGGGGGCTGGGGGATCGAGGGAAGTTTTAAGTAAGATGTTAAAAAAACCTCCTGGTCAGGACCATGAGGAATTGCTCAGAAAAGATGAGTTTTCTCATCAGTAGTCATTAGCTAAGTTTAGCCGGTGTCAGGAATGCTGGAGAACAGGTGGATCACAACACACAGGATTTGTGAGGGATTTGCGAACAGAAAAGGACTGAGCACATCCGTACTCCTCCCCGGAGCAAACAGCACCTGAAATGCTCATCGGAGCTCTGCGGGCCCTCTCTGCTGTGCGCACAGCACAACAGCACCATCCAGAGGATAAAGAGCGCTGGCTCTGCCTCTCCCAACACGTTCTTTTCCCCACATTTGCAGGATGTGAGCTTCATTCCAGCTGGGAGCACTGGAGGCTGCGTTCAGGTTACCCTGGGGTCAGCAAACGGGAGCCATTCCAGGAGGGCAGTGACAAAGATCTGCGAAAATAACCCCACTCTCGGCTGCCAGGCAGCACCGCCTCGCTCCTTTCACCAGGGCTGCCATCTCTCCACCACTGCAGAGGAGGAAAAACTGACGGCGCTGTCAGGACTCATCATCCCTCACCTTGATTTACCACAGCACAGCCCGCGGTGGTGCAGAGTCCCCGGGGCACACGAGGAGGAGGCTCACAGGCTCCCTGCCCTGTGGCCCGGTCACACTGCCGGGTTTGGAGATGCGGCGAGGCTGTTTGCGCTCCCCAGGGTGATCTCAGCCGGCTCTCTCCTCTCTCTGCAGCAGCATCCCTCACTCCCTTCAACGCCTGAAAACAGCCGCGATCCGCACAGCTGCTTTGGCACCAGCCTCTCATGGAAATCAAAATCAATTATCCCCTCCCTCTGAGACAAATTAAGATGAAACCAGCTACGAAATACTTCCAATTCGTGTTTATTGTTCCCAGTGCAGTTTAGCAGTTGACAAACGGGAGCGTTCCCAACAGCTGAGCACACCGTGACTCACTACAGCGCATACCTCGGTGGCTGCATTCCTGACCTACTTTGGGAATTAGGAAACTATTTCAGACTGGAGAATTTCCCCTTTAGGTTAAAAAAAAAAAAAAAAGTGTCTTACAGCTATTCCAGAAGTGTTGGCTGGGATCCAGTGACTGGATGAGCTGGATAAGGATTAGATCTATTCAAAGTTTAAAACAAACCACAGGGGCTCCCATGTTTTGCTCTGTTCCTGTCCCAGCACAAAGTCAGATCCAAATCCATGGCACTGGCACTCCATCCCCATCTCCCGAGCCTATCTTTAGGAATTCTTATCATCTGCTGCTGCTTCCAGGACTCATAACCTCTGCTGCATCATTTGATATTTACAGAGGACAAAAATCCCTGTGAACACTCACTTTAGTGATAAAAACTTCAGTCATGTTGTGGAGAATTAAAAAACCAAATTACCACTCAGTTGTCACAATCAGAAAGTAGAAGACACCACTGTGCATTTTTCACCACCCTTGAGGTTATGTTGGTCAGAAAACTTCCAGAGAAATGCAGGCAGAAAAGGCTTCAGTGCTGAGGGGGTTACTTTTTATCCAGTTCTTATATCAAAATGTGATTCACCAACAAAAGTGGCAATAAATGTGAAGCTGCTTTCTTAAAATAGGAGCTGCTCGTGTGCACACTCACTGCTTGATTTCTGCCCAAATTCCCCACAGGCACCAAATACAATAACTTTCAGAACGAGTTATTTCACCTTCCAGAGGAAACGATATCATCCAGAATGGATTGTTATCCATAGGATTTTTAAACTTTGTTCCTATGGGGATAAATCCCGACAATTTTAAATTAATTCCTTGCCTGGCAACAGCGATTAAGAGACGTGAGGGACTGGAAGGGTGAGGAAGGCAGGAAGGAGTGGGGTGTTTTTTAGTGTTCTAACTCCAAAGCTGGTCTGGAAACTCCTGCTTGCTCTCTTCTGGTGGATATTACTGAAGAATTTTTCCTTTGGTTCATTCTGAGAAATACCCATGAGGAATTTATTAGAAATATTTGACATAGTTTGCAAACAATCCCAGAACCTGAGCAGCGCAGGAGGCAACACGAGGTGGAAAATAACCTTGGAGGTGCAAAAAGCAGAGGGTTCATGGTGTGTGTTGGCCCCGTTTCCGCCTCCCCCAACTACTAAAGTTCCTTAATTAAATCATTCCAGATTTTTTTTTAAACCTGGATCTCTGACGGATGTGGTTGATGTCTTCAAATTGAATTCTCTGTCCCAAGGCTGAATTTTCTCACCTTTTGTAAACATAACTGATGTCATCAGGTAATGTCTGATGACTTCTACAACAGAAGATGCTTAATGAAGAAAAGACAAACTTTTGTTTCTTGTCCGAGATTCACCCAAATGAAGCAAGCATTGAGTAAAGTTACATCACCCAAATAAATATGCATTAGGTAGGCAGAGGATATGAATTCGATGGATGGATTTGCATGAATTTTACTGCATAAAAAAGGTAACTTTTGCCCCTTGGTGTGCTTGATTTGTGGAGACCCCCACCTCACACCCTGTGCAGAATAAACAGTGTCTCCTTGGTATCTTCAAGTTGGATTATCTGTCCCCGGGCTGAATTTCTCACTCTTTTGTAAATGTAACCGATGCCATCAGACAACTTCTACAACAGAAGTTGTTTAATGAACAAAAGAACTTTGTGTTCCAAGATCAACCACCTACATAAATACGTAAGATCAATCACCGAAATAAATATGTATTAGATAGGCGAATTCACGTGAATTTTACTATATAAAAGAGCTGACTTTTCACCCGTTGGGCGGTTTAATTTATGGAAAATAAACAGAATAAACAGAATTCTCTGCGCAGAACAAACGATGTGTCCCTTCTCAGCCAGACTGTGTGTCCGTGATTAGAGAGGTCAGGTAATCGGAGCCCTCACGGCGCCCTCAAAGCCCTCACGGAACCCTCACGGAACCCTCCAAGCCCCCTCGGAGCCCTCATGGAAGCCCTCAGAGCCCTCATGGAGCCCTCACGGCGTCCTCATGGAGCCCCCTCAGAGCCCTCATGGAGCCCCCTCAGAGCCCTGACGGAGCCCTCACGGGAGCCCTCACGGAGCCCCCTCAGAACCCTCACAGACCCCTCAGAGCCCTCACAGCCCCCTCAGAGCCCGCAGGCCGCCCCCGGTGCCGCCATCGCTGTGAGGGCGGGAGCGGCCCCAACTCAGGCAGCGCCTGCGTGACGTCACCCATGGCGCGTGATGCGTGACGTCACTCGCAGCGCACGCGCCGGCGCGCCTCCAGCCGGCCCCGCCCCTGCGGGTTACGGCGGGCGCACAGGGACAATCCCAGCCCGTCCCGCTTTGCTACGGGAGCCCAGTGGGGACATGTCAGTCCAATGGCGAGCGTCCCTTGTTGCCATGGCAGCGGGGCCTGCAGCTGTGGGGAGCCCCCAGTACCGCCATCCCCTCACGGGGACCCTTCAGTGCCGTCACCCCATCATGGGGAGCTCTTAATATCGCCTCCTTTGATGGGGACCCCTCAGTGCAGTCACCCCATCATGGGGAACTCCCAATATCGCCATCCCCTCATGGAGACTCCGAGTGCAGCCACTGCATCCTGGGGACCCCCAGTGTCTCTGTCCCCTCATGAGGACACCTCAGTGCCATTATCCTGTCATGGGGACCCCTCAGTACTGCCATTCCCTCACGGGGACTCCTCAGTGCAGTCACCCCATCATGGGGAACTCCCAATATCGCCATCCCCTCATGGAGACTCCGAGTGCAGCCACTGCATCCTGGGGACCCCCAGTGTCTCTGTCCCCTCATGAGGACACCTCAGTGCCATTATCCTGTCATGGGGACCCCCCAGTGCCACCATCCCCTCCTGAGGGATCCCCAGTGCTGCCATCCTTTTATGGGGACCCCCAGTGCCTTTGCCACTCACGAGGATCCCCCAGTGCCACCATCCCCTTTTGGGGGGTTGGAACTGGGTGGCCTCTAAGGTTGCTTCAACACAAATGAGTCTGTGATTGATTTTGTGATCTGTGATTATTTAGAGGGCAATACCCAGAAGGGGAGACAGCAGCAGCTGGTGAAATTTCCTGTATGAAGGAGAGACCCCGCCACAGCAACTGGTGAAATTCCCTGTATAAATATTGATGAGTCCAGTGGGAAAAAAGGCTCAGAAGCTGCCCAGCCAAGTCGGGATTTACCCCATGGCTGCAGGTCCCTCCCCACCACCTCCACAGATGTGTCCAGCAGGCTCCTCTTCACTAGATCCTTGCCAATGCACATGGAGAAATGCACCACTCAAATCCCATGGGTTTTACATCTTTATCCCTTCGTTTCATGTCTTGGGCAGAGGCTTTTTTATTTATCTTCATTTCTTCCTCAAATTTGAGCCTAGTAAATAACAGGTTTTTCACCACTGTCCTGTCATCAGCAGCATCTGATTTTGGTGACAATGGTCGGAGCTGGTATGGACAAGACAGGTTTAATTCCAGCTGCTCTCCCTTGTGCAGCGTTATTGCTGGCACATTCTGAAGCTGAAAAGTTTGAGGAATTTTTTTTTTCTTCCCCAGCAATGTTCCTATTCAGAGAAGACCCAACCATGACATAAGAAATATAAAAATATTTTGGAAATAAACTGCAAAGTCTGCAAGACAAAGACTAAAAATCAACTAGACCTTATCTCTCCTTTGCTTGCTTTCATGAAGAGTTTTGGAAAAGATCCTGGTTTTAGTTTTGAGCTAGGGACAAGCCCCATATACAAATTTTCTACATTTCTCCCTTTGCGCAGCTTGACAAAGGAAACTGTGTTCTAGGGACACAGCAAGCTAGTGTGATGTTTCACATCATGGGACTCCTTTTCCCACTTAATTCGTTCATGTTGAATTAGAAAAGGTAATTTTCTGACATTAAATTTAGATTAAGTCATAATTGGTAGTGAAAGCAGCTTGATCTCATTATAAATATGCCTTGACCTAAGTGAAAACAATTAGATGATAAAATGATTCTTAAAAGTGTAAGCGTCTGTTGTTATGGAACACATCATAGTGGGAGACAGCGAGCAGATAACGAGGTACTGGGTTTCTTGGACTGAAGAGGATTACACAAAATGAAGCAAACCTAATTTTTAAAGTGATCATTCCCTAAAACTGGGTCAGAACATGTTGCCTCCCTTTGTGAGCAGTTATTAAAACCAAGCAAATCCTTCCTGATAAGAAAGTATTTAACAGGATTTTGTAGGAGAGGTAAGCACACCAGAAGACATTTAGTTATAATTAGGAATGCTCATTGATTTACTCTATCCAAACCACCAAGGGCTGGTCAAGACTGTTCAAAATACTTGATAAATTCACTGAGATTTCCTAAGTATGTAGTTTCCCACATGATTTTGTATGAGAAGAGCAGGATCTGAGGTGGACACAACCACCCTTGTAATGAACCCAGCAGCCTTTCTGTGCTCTTTCCAGCAGTGTCAGGAGGCGAGGAGGTGTTTGTGTTTCCAGGTTGGAGTTTGCTGCTGCTTCCTCAGGCGTGAGAACGAGCTCAGCGAGGTCAGCCGGAACCGACTTGGGCTGGTTTCAAGAAGCCAGCGTGAAGGAGGGTGAAGTGTTCCTTCCAGGGAGATGAGAGGCAGCACGCCCTGATCAGAGCGCTGATGCCTTGCCTGTGGCTGCCGTTTTCTCACTGCAGGGCTGGAATCCTGCCTGCCAAGAGAGGTTGTGCAGTCTCCATCTCTGGAGGTGTTCAAGACCCAACAGGATAAAGCCCTGAGTAACCAACCCACCTTGGTCTCACAACTGATGCTGCTTTTAGCAGGAGCTTGGACTACAGGACCCTTCAACCTGAGTTATTCTATTATTTTCATCCATTTTACACCTATCATCTTTGGCTTTCTTCAGATATCTGAGAAAGACTAGGCTTGAAAGTTCATTTGCATAAAGCATGGCCAGAAAAAAAGTTGTGAGTTTAACTGCTTTGTGGGACTGAGACCTATGACCCAGCCAGAGAGAGGTAAAAATCTCTGTATGAGATGATAGCCCTGCGAAGAAAAATGATAAAAAAGGTTGAGGAATTACAAGTCTTTTGGAATACATATCACAGGCCTATACATGTTTGCAAAACAAACTGGAACTGCAAAATAACTACCGAGATACTTTTAAAGCACTACAGCCTCCAGCGTCCTGCATAACAAGGGGCAAGATGTTTTTCGGGCACAGCCTCCCCCGGCTGCAAGGTTATATATCGTACAGTCTGAGCTGCTCCTTCATGTCTCCTTCAGACATCTCTCCAAATGTGTCACTCTTTTCCTTCATCAGTCTGAAGATGGCAGCCAGCTGCTCTCTCTGCACCCTGTCAGGAAGAAAAGGAGAAGTAGGAATAGCCAGTCCAGGAGCAAGAGCACCACGGTCAAACGAAACACAGAGCCAAAGGCAGGTCACTGTGCAAACCTCACTGGCTGCAGGAAATCTGTCCATGTGAGATAAGACAGAGATAGCCTCTGGTTCTCCTTCCTCCCCCTTCCCATCTATCCCGTCATCCTGCACGTCTCTCGGCAGCTCCTTAAACGTGGAGATAAACCAGCCTGCTTTAACACCATCTTTGGAGTTCCTCAGGGCTTATCTATGCTCAGACTTTCAAGATAACTCGACGTGTGGAATTTTATAAGACCAACATGTCCCAATTTAGTAAACTCCATAATGAACCAGGATTAAGATTCAACAGCCCCGATGTCCTTTCATTCTGTAAGGAGAGGACGTAGATGCAGAGTAATTCAGGAATAGCTATTAAATTTTAAATGCATATCCTAACTTAAAACTAGAGAGCAGACTGCCTCCCAGTGTGGACATGACTTTAATCAGCCACTGGAAGGTGAGATCACAGACAGGAATTTTCCTTGATTTGAGTTTGTCTGCCAGTGTCAAACAGTGAGATGGACGCAGGTAGCCAGTCCAGCAGTGCGGTGGTCCCTCTGTGGGCAGAAGCTGACCAGTGGACCACCTAGCTCAGATTTTTAATCCCCAAGCAGTCCCATAGATGATTAACACCCTTCTCCCCCTAACAGAGGATATCCTGATTTTTCCCTGCCTTGAACCAGTTAAGCATTGTACATCCCACAGCGTGAAGACTGGTATCTGTGACAGGGCTTTACTGGGGGGGCTTTACAGGAGGGTTTATCCTGGTCGTCACTCAGGGGTACAGGAGGGTGGCAGCACAGCAGTGCCGTTTGTTTGCAGGGGGCTCATGAACTGATGTAACTCCACAATATTCCCTTTTGGAGCAAGACCAATGTGCATGTGGCTCCAGGCAGGGCTGGCTGAGGGATGGAATGTTCCTACTGCCAGGCTCCTACCTGATTGGGATCAGGCTGCTCTACTGCCTAGCTCATCTCATTCCTGACTCTCCTGTGGGAGATGAAAAGATCTAATGGGGATAAGGTGCTTTATGGCTGTAACAAGGCAGTTCCTATTACTTCAAGGCTCATTTTGTCCCCGTGTGAGTGTGGGCCCAGAGCTCAGTGACAGCTCAGAGCACAGACCTGCCACAACCCCAGCTCCTCCTGCTTGTTCAGCACCCTTAGACCCCCCGTGGGCTAAAAAGACAAAATCTGACTTTTACTCCCACGTGGCCACCCTGTCAAGAGTCCTCTTTCCTGCCACAACCAGCTTCCCACACAGGACTTTAAATCGTTTAATGAATCCATTTAAATGCACGCCACTGGATAACCTGGGGTAGCCGTCCTGCAAGGCCTGTGGGATGAGCTATCAGCTGTCCCAATAACAGGAGGGGCAGTAACAACTATTGACAGGCAGAACCAGGACACAATCCTGGTTTGAAAGGACAGCATCAACCCCCCAGCAGCCACCACACCACGAACAGGACCAGTGGAAGGAGACAGGCAGGAATGAGCAGAAGAACCTTCTTCCTGTGCTCCTGAGCTCCTGCTCGGCATTTCCCCCTCTCCTGGGCTAAGCCCCAGCAGAAGCAGGAACAGCAGCCTGTCCTCTCAGCACTGCTGAAGCAAACTGGGCAGAAAAAAAAGCAGATCCTGGGTAAAGCAAGCTCATTTGCCAGTTCTTTTCTACTGCAATTAAAATGCAGTGGTCCTAGGGCCAAACATATCCTGATAATGATGTGGGATCTTTTGGTTATGGAAGCCTGGGTTTGTCTGTCTGCTCTGCAATGTTTTGTGCTCACAGGAAGAGCATCCAGCTGCCCTTTCCAGGCGGGAGGAAGGGAAGCAGGGTCATTAGTGATCAATATTTTATTTTAGATCACTGCTGGGCACCAGAGGGCACGTTGCCAGTCTGGTGTGGAGAAATTCAATACACAGCTTGGCCTCCTGCGTCTGCAGTTCATCCCGGCTGGGAGGGCTCACACAGGTCTGCATCCCTCACTCCTTATTTCACAGACATCAGCGCTGCTGAAACCTCTCCAAAGGCCCATTTCCTTGTCTTCAAAATCAGGATCACAGACAATATTCACTCTCCTTTTTTGAAGCACAACATCAGTGCATTTTGGCTCGCCTCTCAACTGTAAATATCATGACTGTGCACTTGGAAAATAGAAAAAAGAGCTGTAACTGCTGTTACTTCTCTGCGCCACATAATCTACTACAAAGGGACGGAAAAACAAAGATAAAGAGAGAAAATAGTCTGGGAAGGAAGAGTAAGGCACCACAAACATGAAACTGTGTTTGAAGAGGAGCGTCTCCTATCAGAGGCGACCTTGCAAAACAACTTTGTAGTGCTCTGGGCTGGTTTGGTTTGGGGTATTTTTTTGGGTGAGTTCAGATCAAACATACCCCATTCACAAATAAAATAATTCTCTCTTCTCATGAATGCTGCCCTCAAAACTACTTGGATTCAGGAGGTCAAACAGGATTTTACTTATTGCTGACAAAATAGATTAATTAAGGATTTTCAAAGCAGCCTAATTCTTCTTCACAGGCAATTACATTTGCATACTTAACTCCCTTAGGCTCTTTTTAGCCATTTCAGTCCAAGACTTTTGCAGTTAGCTGGAGGTTTGGGGCAGTGAGCCATAGGTATGTTAGGGATCTGGGGTTTAGGAACTGCTAAGCAGCCGTGTCCACAGCAGCTGAAATCCTGGCCAGAGCTCTGCACTGGGAATGTTGTTAATTGCTCTGCAGCCAAACATGACCAGGATCCTGCTGCAACACTGCGTTGCTTCAGCAGAAAAGAAAGGATATCCCTGATTGTCCCTCTGATCATTTATGGGAATGGAATCATTTATGGGGTAAAAGTCATAGGAGGGCAGAATGTACCTCTAACCCAAAATCCAGATTTCCAACACAAATCTCTTGAGGAAGAAGTTACAAGCTGCTGGAGGCAGGGAGAACAAGCACAAGCCAAAAGAACTATTCAAAGGTTTATTGGACCAAACAAAGGCAATTTTTTACAGATTCAAGCCACTAGAATTACAGTCCTTTGTATAAGAGCCACCATCAGATACAAAACAAACAAACAAAAAACAAACAAAAGTAAAAAATACCCAGACAGCCATTTGAGTTGAAGAAAGACTTTGACTTGCTGCCACTAGCAAAAATCTGGTCTTAACTACCGTCTTTGCTGGATGTACATATTGCCATGTAACTGAAACACAACGGATATAAGGCATTCTTTGCATAGTTGGGTGCTTGGGACACAGTCAGCCAGCCAGCACCGAGGGGAGACAGAGGCTGGACCAGCGGGGTGTTGAAGCAAAGGGTCCAGATGTGCCTAAATTCGTATGCAAACCACTGAACACGCTTGCAGTTGTCGGCTGGGAAGGGGCAGCCCAGCCTCTTCCAAAGCTGAAGCCTCCTGCTGTTCTTTGAACGAGCCCTTTTATGAACAGTTTGCCAACCCCAGGCGCTGGAAAGGACAACTGTGTACAAGGTTTCAAGTATTGTCTGCATAGGAATTTAAAAGGGGGGAAAAAAAAAAGCAGCCTGTTGGGTTCCTGATATGTTTGCAGCGTTAGCCAAGAGGCAGTGACAGAGAAGCTTTGAAGGACACATCCCCACCCAGCCCAGTGTTTCTACAACATCACTAGAGGACTCAGACCCTCTTCTCTCTCTCAAAAACCAGCTGGGATTGATGTAAAACCAAGCATGTGCCCAGCCAAATTCATCTGCTTTGTGTGACAGAGCTGAGGGGCAGCGCTGAGCTCTGACTCCCATGGACCAGCAAAAGAGGGCACTGGAACAGCAAGCAGGCAGAGGAATGGGGAGTGTGCCTCTCCCAGGACCCCCACTATCTCATCCTGAGCCAGAGGAACCCCTGATGCCATCGCTCCCTCCTTGGGTCTCTCCTCTTGGGAACTGGAGTAGGGAAAAGTGAGGATGCAGATATTGACAGCAGCCAAAGAGTGGCCTCTCCACCGCAAGCGGAACAGCTAAACTATCAAACTTCATCACTTCCTGAGTCTCCTGTCCTCCTACAGAATCAGGTCTCTGCTAAAACAACTACAGAAGCAAGATTTGAGTCAGCCCAGCCATCGTCTGCCATCCCTCACGTGGACCCCACTTTGTCCTTCCACCCCTCGGAGTGAAGCAGCTTTGTACAACATTGGAAATCACAGGCAGTTCCCACCCCCAGCAATAAAGAGGAGTTTGGCCCCAGGATAAACCAACTTGAGAGTCTGGAGCAAGGTCCCGGCTGGTCTGAGAGAAGAGCTGTGGTTTGCCCACCCCGGGAAAAGAACAACGTGGATTTCGTGGCCTAATACATGTAACAGACACAACTCATAGACTCGCTGCATATTTAGTGTTCACCTTGGGTTTTGTTTGGGGGAGAGGGAGGAAGGTTCTTCCCAGACCCCCAAACACAACTCAAGTCACTGCTTGGGCCCAGCCCCAGGCCGTGGGGCCGCACAACAGGATCTCCTCAAGCTTGACACCACAGGAGTTTTTGAAGAACTCAACTTCAGACCAAGAGGGGATCCCAAGTTTTGAGGGTTTATGGATTTCTTTTATGGGTGTGTTTGGTTGGTTTTGGTATTTCTCTCAAGCCTTTAAAGATGCCAAGGGATGCCTTTAGGAGGAGGCTAGGGACAACTTCATATAGTCTTCAGGTCTGCAAAGAGAAACAGGGAGAGAAATCATTTCAGTCATTTCACCCCTCAGGTTGGTTCATCATTATTCACGTAAACGAGCAGGGGGAGCCCTCGGTGTGTGTGTTGGGGGAAGGCAAGGCAGCTTCCCCCTCAGGGCAGGACAAGCTGCTGTTTGCAAACCTCATGCCTCTAAGAAGGACTTTGCTTCATCAACTGCAGCAGGATAGTCGAAACCAAATCGGAATTGCAAATCCTCTGGCCTGGCACGAAGCTAAGTTACAACCCTTGTGAGCTACTAAGAGAAGCCAAACCGATTCACTCCAGGGGTTACTGCCTCCCTGTCCTGTGCAGAGCCTCCTGGGGCTGCTGGCACCCCTGTCCAGCCCATATTCCTCTTCCCATCTGTAGGCAGATGAGCCAGGAACAAGTACTGGTTTCACAGGGCAGCGTGCCGGAACAACTCGACCTTTCTCAATCTTTCTGCAGATGAATCTGTTCAAGGGAAGGAGGTAAAGGCCCCAGACTCCCTGCAGGTCACTTCCTTTCGGTGGGAAGCTCTCCTGGTGTCCCAGGGAAGGAGGGTGAGATGTGTTTTATGTGTGGGGACATCCAGGCACTCCCTCCAGATCTTGTTAGCAGAGCCAGGGGCTAAAAACTGTTGTCCCCTGTTCTCAGCTGGAACTTTTCAGACACTCTGCCCTTACTCATGGGTGAACCATCCACACCAGGAAACACCCAGCAGAAGGCTGGACAGCTGCCCATGGGCACAGAGAGCTGCACTGGGGTAGAGAGAAGCTACAACACACATCACCTACCCTACAAACACCTACAGACACAGCCCAGCCCCATTCCTCCTGCATTCAGTGGGGTTCATGGTCCATAACACCTGAGCCACATTTGAAATTCCCCTACTCCTGCCAGCCCAGCGAGGGCAAGGAACAGCCTCATTTCTTCCTTGCTCTCCTGCAAAATCTCGCCTTCTCCAGCAGCCTTCTGGGCATGGCCGGTGACCCGGATCCCGGATGGGAGATGCTGGGGGAAGCATCACGCGGGACCGGGGTTACTGGAGCGATGTTGCCGAGGCTCAGTGGCCATCCCATGAGGACAAAGAAAGGAAATTTTCCGGAGTGGATAATCACTCTGCGGGATTCGCGGCACTGAGGAGCGGATCATCCTGCTCAAGTCACGCAAGCATAATCAGATTTCACGTGTGAGGGCATAAGCTCGCTGCCACGGGGGCCCGGGAGGGGAGGTCCCCTCCAGAGTGCCACAGTTGGAGCGGGGAGGGATGGGGGCCATCAGAGAGGGTGGGTGAGTCCCTCACAGGGATACTCATCTCCAGCACAGGGCCGGGCTGACAGCTGGGATGAGAAGATCTCAAAACCAGCATGACCCTAATGGAGGATATCCATCAGAGCCAGAAATTCCCATCTGCACAACAGGGATACCCCTTTCTGCTCCAGGAGCAAGCTGTGAGGGGGATTGGAGTAAAGAGCATGAGCCAGTCCTTCTCTGGGACGTTGGGGCCATATAACCCTGAGGCTGAGAAGCTCTGGCATTGCTGCCATGGAACCTGAAAGTCTTAATTAGCTTGGCATGAAGGCTCAGAGATTTGAGCCACTGCTTATCCTTGGCTCTTCCCTCCTTTTCATTCTCCTGGGATCAGCATGCTTTCCTGCAGCAGCTCACCAATCAAACCAGGTTAGGGCC
Source organism: Pomatostomus ruficeps (assembly GCA_013400735.1). NCBI lineage: Eukaryota > Metazoa > Chordata > Aves > Passeriformes > Timaliidae > Pomatostomus > Pomatostomus ruficeps. The sequence goes on along the minus strand of VYZT01051416.1, from coordinate 135,872 downwards.
TTCTTTTGTATCCTTTCTTCAGATAAAGATTAACCAGGTATCTCTGTTCTTGCCCAAGCCCACCGCCAAGTCACTGAATCGCATGATTTGTCAGCTGGACATGGTTTTGTGCAAGGAACAGCTGGAGAATAAGGAGCCCAGGAAAAAGCAGGTCCTGGAATATGAGGGCTCTCAGGGACTGAAGATCTCAAAGAAGCACAGAAACTGCATGTCCTGGAGCATTCCCTCACTCCAGCTCAGCCACAGCACTGACACAAGGCTTCTCACTTTTGAGAGCAGACAGCATCTCAGCTCTGAAAAACAGGGGTTACTGGTGGCATTCCCGTGTGCATTTATCTCTCCTGTGTGCAAAAATCCACAGCAGGATAGGAAATCTGTAACCCATTCATAGACTACGGCTTTCCAAAGGAGTCCTGACTCACTCTAAGGAGAGCCCAGAGCATCCTACTGTAACCAGATCTGGTAACTGCTTGTGCCTTTTTCAGGGATAGTTTCACTCAAAAAGATGATTTTCAGAAGCATGGAGCATTCCCAGCTCCTTTCCCTGGCTCAAGACCTTGTCAGGACCATCAGTCCTCTGCTCTGAAATCCTGGCAAGGAAGGTGAACAGCAACCTGGCTCCCGACTCTGCTCACTCCAGACTAGGATTGACCCTTGAGGATGAAGAGCAGGGAATAAAAGCCCTTGGTGCAGGGCAGGCCGGGCAATGGGTGGTTAAGTTCTCCCCAGGAAGTTCCCTCCCATCCCACTGCTGGGGATGGTCCCATCAGCGCCGTTTCCCTGATTCTTTACCACGGGGACAGCTACCACCTCATTTCTGGTGGTGACTATAACCCAGCCTTGAGGTACTGCAGGAAGAATATGAGGAATGACACACTGAATCTGAGCTTTCCTGGTGGTCCCAAAAGCGTGAACCAGTTGCTTCAGGCAATCAGTACAACACAGAGAGGACTTAAATGCAGAACAGGGAGACAGTGCTTAGAAAAGAGAAGAGTGATTGAGTGAGAGGTGCCAAAAGGAGCTTCATCAGCACAAATCTGAAATTCCTCCAGTGGGACAGAGAAGTTGAAAGGTGCACTGGGCTTTGGGAATAACTACTGTGCCTCGAGGCTGCCAGAGCCAGTGTGAGCAGGGAGCACAAGTCCCAGTGCCTTTAGGACAGGGGCTGATGAGGAGTCAGTGGGATCAGGGGCTGTGTCACCCCCAGCAGACCTTGCCCACAGCTGTTTCCAGGCAGAAGCTTCCCAGCCAGAGCAGCAACAGGTGAAAAGGCCAGAGCACAGCCAGGAAGGTGGCTTGGGCTCCTGACCAGCTTGTCCATCAGTCGTGTGCCCACTCCCTTGCAACTCTCCTGACCACCCCAGCCAACACCACAGCAGTGGGAAAAGCCACGGGTGGGCGGGGCTGCGCTTTCCCCCATCACTCAGGGTTTGTTCTCCAGCTCGCTGAGTACCAGTTTGCTGCCAGCCTGGTGAAATGCCGCAGTTCCCTGCATCCCCGGGTGTCTCCCAGCTGCAGGGCAGCCCAGGGCAGGCAGGGCAGGGCTCAGGGAGTTGGCAGGCAGAGAACAGCCAGCTGCCCATGCTGCACAAGGTTAAGCAGAAGCAGATGAAGACAAGTCATGAGCACTTGGGTAAGGGAGACAAGGAGAAGCAGCCACAAGCCAGGACAATTCAGGACCTGAGCCAAAAAAAAAAAAAAACAAAACCCCAGGAGCTCAAGCAGAGTTGCTGTCTGAACTGAAATCTCATTCCAAGACAGGGTCAGAGACTCACACCCTGCAAAGGCTACGGGGGAGTTTGTGAGGGTTTCCTCTCTGGGACAGGAGAGGAGGAGATGGGGAAGGGGCTTCCTGGCCTGCCATTCCCTGGCTTTCTGAGGGAGGCATCCTGAGTTGCTCTGTTTTTAAAGCTTTTGGGGATTCATGACTCAGTCATGACTATAAATAGGGCCAGGGCTCCAGTCCACTGACATTTCATAGGTCAGAGGATGTTTTCCCTGGGGATATGGAGGCAGGGAACAGCACCAGGCCACCAGCAGGCTTCCTCCTCATCCAAGGGGAGCTGGGCACCTACAGAGTGAGTGTGAGGTGGGGCTCAGCAGGGATCCCAAATACACACTGCCCTTTCCTACAAGAGGGAGGTGGGAAGCAAACACACCTCATGCCCTGGGTGTTTGGCAGCTGGAAGCAGCCTTGCCCATGGCTAGTGGCATCCCCGTGGCTAGTGCCATCCTGCAGTGAAGCAGTGGCCACCCTGCCCTGCAGAGTCCCATGACCCTGAGCTCTGCACCCCTTGCTGCTACTCCTCCTCCCTCAGCCCAGGACGACTATCGTGCTGCAGAAGATGAGAAGCAAACAAATAATAAAACCCCCCCAAAAAGCCCAAACTTACCAGCTTCCCTCATCCAAAAGAAGCACCATGCTGGACAGGACAGGACAGGACAGCAAAGGCACTGGGAGGGGGAAGGTTAGCAAGAGAGAGGGAGGAGAAAGAGGCCCGGATCCCATGCTGGAGGGAGAGGGGAGCAAGCAGGCAAGCCGGGGTTATGTGATGGCAATGCAGGGGGTGGACAGGGACAGATGACAATGGACAGCTCTCCTGAAATGCAGCCTCCCCCAGCCCTGTCCGCCCACCTATTTTTGGAGGGCCGCTAGTGGAGATGTTTGAAATAGGTCAAGGCCTGTCAACACAGTCATTAAAGCCCTGCAGCTGCTTCCTGCCCTTGTGTGTTCCAGGTTGTCATCACCAGCACTGTCTCATTCGAAATTCAAACTTCAGCACAGCTGTCCCTCAAGCCACAGATGCATCCCGCTTTGATTGAGGATGCCTCGCAGAGCAGGGAAAGGTCTCTCTGCCATTCCCTAGAACCAGGGTCTATCCAGGACACGCTGCCTTGCTGAAATTCCAGGGACCAAGCCCAGTTTTTTTTCAGTGTCCCATAACCAAGAGGCACTCTGAACGCAGCTGGGGACAAGGCAGGTTTCCAGTGCTAAACTGCCACCAAAAAAAAGGCTGAGCTTGTTATTGACAGCCATCCAATTCCCCTGGCATGAATTCCAATCTGCAGTTGTGCCCTAGGCTTAAACCCAGTCTGTATTCAAACAGTGTCACCTGAACCCATCCGAGACTGCCCAGGAGGTGAGAGGAGAGCATTGAGAGGCAGGAGGAGAGTTTGCTCCTTGAAAGGGTCACCAGGCTGTGGGAACTGAGCCTGTTAGCCAGGGAAACTGGGCAGCTATCCCTGTGTTCCCCGCACTTTTCCAGAGGCTGACAGTGGTCTGGGGGATCTCCTGCTCCATCCAGGAGTGTCCCTGCCAAGGGCAGTTTGGTGCCATTCATCGGACCCTGTTCAAGGGGCAGCTGCCATGGGGCAGCTTCATCCCCACCTCTTCCTCAGTCCCAGACAGAGAACAAGGGAGGAGAAACCTTTCTAGAACCCATCAGTTGGGATCTGCTCTCCTTTCTCCCGCCAACACACCCAGCCAAGAGTGACAAGGAGAGAGCACAGACAGCTCAACCCCTTGACATCACTGAGGCCAGCCAAGGCTTGGTTGGGACCTGCTTTGCCTCATAGAAAGAGAGAACTGAAAGCAGAGAGCCAAGGAGGCCATTTCTCTGATTGTTTTCTCTTTTATTGTGAGTGGAGCTTTGTTGCAGCTGTCAACGCTCAGCAGAGGCCTGACCACACTCATTTCTAACAGAAAAAATCCCCATTAACCTCTTTCAACCTTAAGAGAGGTTTGAAGAGCATCTGACAGAGACCATTCCAAGCCATCCATGAGAGCCAGGCCCTGAAGGCGCTGGGGAGCTCTTCCTCCTGCACAGGAGCTGCCCAGCCAGGACAGCACCACCTCCCAGCCAGCCTGGCTGTGTCCCACACCCACACACCTCAGCCCTGTCTGAGCAGGGGAAGCTGCGCCACCACGACTCACATTTCCTGAGCTGCAGCTTTGCACCGTGGCAGCTACAGCTGGCAACAGATGGCCAAAGGCCTCAGGTGCAGAAGAGAAGGATTTGGGAATAAGCTGTGCTGGCTGCACCAAGAGCTGCATCCTTCCCCTGCACTCTTCCCCTTCCTGCCCAGACTGTTTTTCTCCCCCGGGGGGCAAAGGCTGCGTGCTTCTGTTCTAGAAGGATTGCTGACCCACCAGGTGTGATCAGGCACGGCCACCACCCCAGCAGATGTATTTACCAACAGGATTTACTGTCCTCCTCCCCCAGTGAGCACTCTAATTTTTAAGGCTGAAGTCACCAGAAGCAGGAAGTTGCATCACTCAGTAAAGGTCACATTCCTTCCCCTTTCAGTCCAGATTTAGCACCAGTTGGAAGCCACAAAACTCAAGCGAACTGTAGGCAGGACAACCACAACTTCTGCAGGGATGCAGGTTAGAACAGAAGTGGAGTTTTTGGGTAAATAACGAAATCTATTGCATGCCTGTGCTCTCCTGTCTGAAGTCCTACAGCTCTTCCTGGAACAGGCAAGGAATATCTTCAATGGCATCTCCAAAATCAAGGAGTCCCAGAATTCAGACTTGTGAACCACACAACAAGTAGCCTCTGAGGACCCACTTGCATTTTTGGGATGTTTCTTAGCAGCTGCTTCACATGGGAACCTTTTGGTCCATGGGAAAGCTGGGGAGTGACCGGGCTGAAAGCGAACACTAAACCTGCCTCAGTTTTGCTAACACACCTTAGGACTAACCACCCACTCAGCAGCAGCCCCAGCTCCCAAATCAGTACAAGGAAGTGGCTGTGGGATGCACAGCTTCAGGCATCCACGATGGAAGAAGTGAGCATCCAAAGATGAGAGCCCCCATTCGCCCTGGAGTGCTCATGGAGAGTGAGATGGAGGCAGAGGGGACTCATTAATCTGTTATGAGGAGAGAAGGGTTGGGAGGTGAGGAGGGAGGTGGGGCAGGCAACCGACTGCAGCTCAAAACAACCCCTCCCCTGGAAAACAACCCAAAACCAAAATAACCCAAGACACGAGCAGGTGTTATCAGTGGTACCACTACCTCTAAGCAGCAGCGTGTCCTTACCAAAAAGATTTGCAAGAATGTTTGTGGCCGAGGACCTAAGGTACTTGCTACAGAGATGTGAGATCAGAGGTCAGCTCAATCCTGCAACATAAAGGTGGCAAACCCGGGTCACAGCAGGTCAGCAGCACGGTCGGGGCGCTTGGAGTTGGGGAGAGGGGTGGAAGGACAGGGAGAAGGATGCAGGACAAGGCTGAGGCGCTGTGCTCAGCTCGCCCAGCTTACCTGGCAGCAGCCCTGCCCCCTTGCACCACCTGCGAGGCCTGCAATGAAAAGCTGCTGATGCCGCAGTGAAGATTTGAGTGGGGGAAAAGTAAGCCAGCAACAAAGCAAGACAAAAAAAAAATTCACAAAGCTGCCTTAAAGAAATGAACAACACAAATACGGAAGAGAAGAAAATAAAGGAGCAGTAGGAAAAACACGTCTGCCAGTGGCCCTCAGTGGGGAAGGCTGCTGAGATGGACACACAGCCCAGGCACCGTCCATCAGTTCTGGGTGCACTGTCCTGCCCTGGGACTGCTCCACACAGGCAAGAGCAGCAGTGCCTGAGCGGTGCCATGTGCCCAGGACAGGTCCATCACCCCCTGGAGCCTGGTCTACCCTCCTGAGTACAAACCCCCATCCCACCGCTGTCCTTAGGCACTGTCCCCTCACCATCCCCAGGTGACAACATTTTTTGCCACACACAGGAACCAGCCCAAGGCCCTGCAGGACTCCTGGCCCTGAAATACTAAGCGGTGATTGTTCAGCTGGCTTGGATGGGGCTGCTGGTGCAAGGGGTTTGAATTTGCCAGCTGCAGGTAGATTTTTGCATTGGTGTTTAGCAGGATCCTGCAAAGCAAAGCCCTTCGAGCCCCATGGGTGTCCCTGGCATTCGCTTGGTTCATCCCAACACCACCCTCCCCAAGGGAAAAATACAGAGACAACACTCACAGCCCTGCTCAGCAATTTACAGGGTGGGGGCTTCAGGCACAACAGAGATTCATGGAAAAGAAGAAAGCAAACATGTTTTCCTGATGCCACCAATGCAGAATCAACCCCGTGCCCGAGGAAACCAGAGCTCATTGCTGCTGCTGACCGCAGAGCAGGGCAGCTCTCTGGATTTACTCTGCCTGCCACAATGCCCTGCTCACGTCACAGAGATAAACCTCGGCCAGCCCAGCTGGTGGCATCACAAAGATGCTGCCTGAGGGCCTCAGGGGAAGGTTTGCCAGCAGGAGATGCCTGAGCCAGGGGCGAGGTGTGATCCCCCCATCCTTGCCTTCCCTGCTGCGCTCAAGTTTCTGCTTGGTTCTTTACACCAGGCCGGCTGTGGTGGTACTTAGACCACGATTTGACAGGCAAGGGGTGACAAATGCCCTTAAATCACTCTTTGGGTGGAGAAATGGGTCCCATAGCCTTTGGGACGGCTGTAGAGAGAGCACCATCTCCCAGGCTTGTTGGGCCACTGCTGGGAGATCAGTTCCTTGGAGCTCACCCTCGGGGAAGAGCTGTGAGCTGCAGGCAGCTGTGAGGGAGCAGCCTGCCACAGAGCCCTCAGCTGTGGGGTTATTCCTTGTGCAGGCTGGGGAATCTCGAGCCAGAAAGCTTGTTTGAAGTGACAGGACAGGTTCTTCCTTTCTTCATGCAGGGCTCAGGAGGACACTTCAGCACAAAGTGCAAGATGGACGATTCTCCATCTCTGCCAGGCCCACTACTTGGTAAATCCCCACCATGTGCAGCTGAGGAGACAGCCCTGGGATGGACACTTCCAGAGCCAGCCCCATCTCAGGGAGCTCTAAAACCTCACACTCCCTCACTTTGCCCCAGTGTTTCTGAGCTATGCCCACGTCCTTGGTTGGGAGACCATCCACAGGGGGAAGTAACCAGAGATCAGGTCCTCAGCAGGTACTTATCAACGTAGAACTAATGGGATCAGGGCAAATACACCAGCTGCATCAGCTGGAAAATTTGGTCTAAGCATCCAGAGGAGCTCCAAAGGTATTTAGGGCCACAGTGCCTCCATCTCCTAAATCAGTGTGACTTTGTTTGTTCTCGTGTCTTCCTGGGTGGGAGAAGTCTGGAGCTCCAGGGCAATGAGGCGCTGAGGCCACCAGGGCAGTGTGGGGAGAGAGAGGTCTGAGCACACCCAGCTCGCTCCAAGGGCACGTCAGCCAGGTGGGCTTGGGCAAGAACAAAAAGGAAGCTCAACTTACCTTTGTTCTTCCTCTAGTTCTTCTTTGGACATCATGGACTTGTACTGGTTTCCCCTCAGCTTTCCAGGACTGTATTTAAAAGAAAACGTCTCATCTGCAGCTGGAGGGGGGAGACAAAAAAAGAGCAAGAGATCTGTGAACCAGAGACCTCCTGAGAGCCACAACCAACAGGATTGTTCCCTTGGGGTGCTCCCTGACCTCCCCTCCTGCACCCCAAATGCTCTGGCCACCCCAGCACACTCCTGAGTCAGCTCCAATCTCCAGAAACCAGGGCAGTGTCAGGGAGGTGCTGTGGATCCCAGAGCAGAGCCCAGGTGCTGCTGGCCGGAGGATGGCAGGAGTCTGGCACTGGAGACAGCGAGGAGTGCTGTGAGAGAGCAGCCTGCTGGAAGCAGATCCCAGTAAATCCTACAGCACAGGAACCATATGCTATTGTTCTCCCTGGATTCAAAGCCCTGCAGGCCCATCTTGGCTTATCAAGACATGCTAATCCTGCCCTGATTAACTCGCAGCATTTTCCGCTTCTCCTCTCCAGACCTGCATTCCTTCTCCCTCCCTCCCTCTCCTCGTCCAGGGGCCCTTTCCCAAGCTTGGGGCTCACGGATGGTGCCATGAGCAGAGCTGTCCCAGGCCATGCAGACCTGCAGCTCTCCTGCAGGCGCTGACAGAGCTCGTGAAAAGAAGAAGGTGCCACAGGGAAAATCCCAGGGCTGCCAACTGCTCTGAGCCAAGGCAGCCCCAGAAGCACCAAGTCCCTCAGTCACCAGACCTGGAGATGAAACCAAGGTCTCCTTCTCCTGGGCGCTCTCCCACCCAGCTCCCCAGCCTCAGCCCTGTGCTAATTAGAGCACCAAAGCTCACAGACTCTGAGCCAAAGCCGATCCTTTTCCAATCGGATTTTGTCCGAGCACTATTTGCTTTTAAAAACCTCTCCCGTGCTTTATCTTCCTACAGATGGGAGAAAACAACAGGAGGGGAGGTCAATCCCAAAGGCGGCCCAGGAGGAGCTGCTGCTTTGGGTAGTCGTCTTTACGGGTTATCCTTGGGCTGCTTATCCCAGAGCCTTTATCTCCCAAGGACTGCAGGACTCGGCTGCTTCACATCCAGCCACCCAGCACTGCTGTTCCCACATTCCCAGGAACATCTGCTGCTTCCCCCGGCCCTCAGAGCCCTGGGGATACTTCCAAGGGGTGCACAGAAGGGAGATGTTACTGCATTATGTGCATGGCCCCGAAAAATTGCACATTATCCCCAAACCAGTATCCAGGATGAGACCCACCAGCACCAGCAGAGCCCCTGAGGAGGTGAAACTCCCCCGGCAGGAGAGGAACCTGTATATAACACATGGATGAATCCTCTCTCCCCAATAATACAGGGAGCCCCTTCCCATGCTCTCCACTGCTGTTGTGGCCATGATTGTCTCTCCTCCTCCACTTGCCCAAATGGAAAACCCCTCACAGCCCCTCTCCTCTCCCCTCCTCATACCCAGGCTTCAGCATCAGCAGATTCCCTCCATTTTCTGATCAATCCCTTAAGGATTTCTCTCCCTGTGCCCAGTACCTTGCTTTAGGGATTTCTCCAACCCCAGGCTCGTTCTCACATGCAGCTGCTGCCAGACCTTGGGGACCCCCTTGTGAGAGGCAAGGCAGAGCCTCATTTTGTAGGTGGGGAAACCAGAAATGGGCAGTGCAAGGCATCATGGGGAGACACTGGAGAGTGCCTGGAGCGATGGGAGAGGGATGGGAATCCCCAGAAACCTCCTCCCTGCTAATGCCCCCATTTCCTCTCTTCTTTACATCTCCAGCCTCCTGCTCCTGGGGAGCTTCCCTGGGAAGTCCTGGTGGGTCACTGCTCAATTACTGATCCAGAGTGTTTCTCTAATCCCTAAATGCCATCAGGGCTCCCAGGGGATGCAAACCCTTTATCCAGCTTCGTCACAAATGTCTGAACACAGGCAGCCTGAAGCTGTGGTTGGCAGCCCCAAACATTCAGCTCGGCCCTATTCCACTTCCCTTGCTGGAAAACCCTCCCCATGGGCAAACAAACAAACCTGGCCAGCTGGAAACAAGCAGTAATGCTGCAGCTTATCAGCACTTTGGGTGACCATAAAAGTGCATGGAAAGAAAATTCAGCTGGCTGCAGCTTTGGGAGATATTAGGAGAAAGAAAAAAAAAAAGAGGGTGTAACATCCTGTTCCTTACACTGGTGCAGAGCAGGAGCTGTTCATTACCTTTTTAAAGCTCGACTGATTTCAAGGACAATTAAGATTGTTTCCCTCACGTGGTTTTCTGCCAAATCAAGTGAGATTCAGGACTTAGACTGGCCCAAAAAGAGCAGTTCAGTTGCCACCTCACCAGAAAATAATAAGGGAGGAGGGAGGCAAGGAAGCTCCCCATCTCCCTGCCCACACGGTGTGATTAAAAAAGGAGACAGTGTGTGGCTTTGGAAACCTCTGTCTGTTTTTTGAGCTCAGGAACTTTTTGCAGATCGAAAACAAACTTCAGGAAACACTCAGAAAAGCAGAGGCTGGGTTTTCATGCAGACAGGGAAAACACTACAGGAATAGGAGGTGACCTACTTACTGAGAACCTCTGTGAGTTCATATTAAAGAAAACATTTGTCTTTCATCTCTCTGCCCTCGCCTTGCCAGTGCTGTGACCCTGAGCTGGCGGGCTGAGGGCAGCCCCAAGAGTGCACCTCTCCCCTGAACATGCTTGCTCTGGCGTGATCCACACGTTCTCCCTGCCAGCTCCCTGCCCGGAGTCAGGAAAAGGCTGCTCCGGTGGTTTTGGTCACAGGGCAGCATCCCAGGCTGGTGACAGACGCCTGCAGGATCCCCACATGGCCCAGGGGAATCTCTGCTTGTGGGGTGAGTGGGGCCAGGACACGCAGGAGACAGGGAAGGAAGGAGCAGGGCTGATCCCAGCAAAGCCAGGGCACTGCTGGCATTCCTGGCTGCATCTCCTCATCGGGCTGGGCCATCCCTTTGCCTGGTTATAAAACACTTCAGAAATGTGTGAATAATTCAGGAGAGAAGTCAGGGGCTGCCTGCAGGAGGTGCTGAGGGAGGACACAGTCAGGACCCCTCATCTTCTCCCGATCCCAAGCCACAGCTGCTTTGGAACGATGCCCTGCAGTGCCAGAGCAGCCCTGAAACAGAGCTGAGCCCACAGAGGCAGAGCAGCGTTACTGAGCATCCATCTGGCAGGATAAACCCATCAATCCACAAACCAGACCTCCCCCAGCCCCTCGTGGTGACGTCCCCAACCACCGGGGCTGCGAGGAAGCCTAACAGGGCGGAATGAACATATTTTGGGAACCCCGACTCCAAAGGCGCTTCCCCCACCTGGCAGGAATAGCACCAGGATTAAAATTTGATTCTCTGTGGCATTAGGCATAATCCTCCCAAGCCCGGGGATTGCCACACAGCACCTTCAAACAGCCAGGCAGAAAGTGGGGCAGGGAAGGGAGAGCACCCCAAGGCCTCCTGCAGCCCCCGCTGTCCCCAGCCACCCCACGCCAGGACTCCTGGGGACATCCCAGCATCTCCGGGGCTGCTCGGGGGAGCAGAGTCCCCTTCAGACGCACATTCCTGCTCGGCACCATCTGTTTCATTTTCTTAGGAGCGCAGCAGTTGTCACCTCAATTAGTCAATTAATCATTTTCCAATCAACTAATTGGCTAATCAGTTAAACGTGGCTCTGACTAAAGCCCCTGGAGATTGTCCTGGATGCCAGCAAGGAGCTTTTGGAGCAGCTGCATCACAAAGCTACCCCATGGCAAATGGCCCAAGTGCATCTGGGGAAGGGGCAGGAATTTCCTCAACATTTCCTGGAGGAAGGAGACCCTCCCCAAGCACTCAGACCTGTCCGTAACCTCCCTGCAGAGCTCTGCCTTGCTTGGCACTCACCATCCTCATCCTCCGGCTCTCTCACCACCAGCTTCTCGTTTTCTGAGTCCACCTCTTCCTCCTGGAGGAGTTAAAAACAGAGCAGCTGTGAGGAGACGGTGCTGTGCTGAATAACCCGGGTTTGGTTGGGGCAGGGCTGGGATGCAGAGCCTGGAGCTGCTGTGTGAGGCCTGGGCACCCCTTCCCTGCTTCCTTCTGGACCAGGACAAAAGGACGCTCGCTAATGAGTGAGGTTTATTAGTCTGCTGTGCTCTCACTAGTCAGTGACAGGCATCTGGCCCACCCACAGGCTGTGAAATGCAAGTGCCTCCCCGTAATCAAAGAGATTCAAGGTTTTTAAGAAGAGCTTTGGGTGCTGGAGCACCCTGCCCCACCCACCCCTGCCACCCCTCCTGCCCAGGGACAGGCGGGGGACTGAGCCAAGAGCCACGGGGACCTCTCTGTGTGCCCCCAGGCCAGGCTTGGACAGACTGTCCTGGCCTTGGGAAAGGGTGGAGCCCCAGCCAAAGCCACCGTGCAGCTGCTCTGAGGCACAGGGGCTTCACCAGTCAGGCCCAGTGGTTGACGGCAGCACTGGGGGGCTGTGCTGGGACCCCTCCAGGAACCATCCACAGCTGCTGTCTGGAACACTGGTGGGAGTAGCAGCAGCACATTTTCGGGTTTTCTTTAAATTCAAAGCAATTTTGGAAGTTTTGGTGGGACTCCCTCTACAAGGTCCAACAAACTTTATAAAGCCCAGATTCCTTGTTCTGTGAAGAAAATCCAAGACAGGAGAAAGGGAAGCAACTCCAACTCTGGAAATAAGACAAGGACTCATGGCAGAGCCCCTGCAGGAGCGATTCCCCCTGCACAGCCCTGTGCTCCAGCTGCAAACCCCTGCCAGCCAAGCCCAGGGGTGTCCCCTGCATCTTCCTGGCCCTGTGTATCCCATGGGCTGGGAAAAGGGCAAAGCACAGGGCAGAGGAGGAGGAGGAGCAGGGAGGGAGGCTGCCAAGCCCCACGCCATCAAGGGACACTTGGGAAGAGCTGAGGTGAAGGAGACCCGGGGGAAGTGACGCTGATCCAAGAAGAACCATGCAGAGCCGAGTGCTGGCTTGGCAGTGCAGAGCTTCGGAGGAGCTGCTGGAGCACAGCCCTAGCCCGAGCTGGGCTGGTTTCTCATCGGGGAGGAATGTGCATTATTCACAGGCACTTGGCTTCCTCTCGCCACTTTATTCCCAGAAGGAGATGCCACCGGGACCCCCGCCTGCTGCAGCCATGGCTATTTTGGGCCACACTTCCAAACATGGGCACTTCCCGCTGGACACCCGGACTGCCCCTGAGGATGGCTGGGGCGGCACCCAAAGGAGTGGCCTCAGGGAGGACACAGAGATGGGATACTCAGCTCTGGTGACTCGGCCACAAGCCCAGAGCAGCGGTTCCCCATCACATCCATCCCTCCCTGTGAGCTGGGACATCCCCTGGGAGACCCAACCCTCCAGGAGCAGACGCAAGGAGGGAGATTTTAGCCTTTTCCTTGCCTGGGCGTTAGGAACTGAGCATTTAACAATGAGAGCAAGCAGGAAATTTGGGTGGCAAAACTCCATGGAAGGAAAATATATCTGCTCCAACACAGAGGGAGAGACCCTTGACAGGAGCAGAGAGGCAGCAGCCAGGGATGCCAGGCTGGCAGGCGACAGCAGCGTGCCAGGGAACCCTGCTCTGGCAGCCAGGAGCTCCCTGCAGCACAGCACTTTTCTGCTTGGATGGCCTGGAGGCAGATGCCAGCACCTCCCTTCCCCAGTGCTGTGGCCCCAGACTCCACATCCCCGTCCCTCTGCCTTCCTGGGGCTGCTCCCTCCCGCAGCCACTGTGGTCCAGCTGCCTCAGAGGGACCCGCCTCACTGACCCCCATCCCCGGGGCATCGCTCCCTCCACCTGCAAGAAGCACCTCTGCACCTGGAGCACCATTTCTTTCTGCTTTAAATGGGCCAAATCAATAAGAGGCCACCCAGCCCCAGCAGGGGAGACCAGCAGGCAAGCTTTGTCCCCTTCCCCATGGCCACCGCCACCCTGGGACAATGTTCCACCCATGCGGGGACACTGGCACACTGTATGCTGTGCCACCCTCCCCAGGCTGGCTCTCCCTCCCACACACCTCTGCATGGCTGGGAAGTGCTGCGTGGCCACACGTGTCCTCTGTTTGTCCTGTGTGCCCGAGGCTGGATCCAGGCGAGGCACCCAACGGTTGTATCTGGAAAAAGGAAAAGCTCTGAGCACAAACACCCCCGAGCCCTCCCTGTGCTCAGCCCGCCCTGGCAGCACCAGCACACACGGGCAAACCTCTGGGTGTGGCCAGTAGCCCACCTGGCCCCCATGCCCAAGCAGGTGCTGCCTCTGACCCGTGTGCCAAGCCACGGCGTGGCTGCTGGGGTGAGGAACACCAGAGACCTCCAGTGCCTGGCCCTGCAGTCGGGGTTTGGAGCTCATGAGCTGCTCCCTGCGGCAGCCCTGGCCGGAGAGATGGGACCAGGGCAAGGAGCCATCAGCGAGGGGGACTGGCCCTGCCAGTACCGGGCTGGGCTCCCCGTGTGTCCTGGCAGGGCTGGGGGCAGCTCCCCAGGGTGCTGATGCAGCACATCAGGACTGGCAGGAAGGGAGAGGACACGCTCAGTTTGTTAATGCTCTGCCGGCTGCCTTCTCCATCGCAGGGAAATACCCCTGGAAACCCTCCCATGCCCTCCTGCAATCCTGGGGCTGGGGCCTCCCAGCCCCACAGCAGCCCTGGATGGCCTTGAGCCCCGTGCACAGCCAGCTTTCCCTGTCCAAAACCTGCTCAGAGGAAGGTTTCCCTGCTCTGCCTGGAGGGCTGTGGAGGAGGACACGCGTGGGCAGGGAGCAGGGACACCGTGTGCCTTGGCCTTGCAGGGAAATACCAGTGCTGGGCTGGGAGCAGCCGCTGGGCTGGCTGGAAAAAGCCAGGAGGGACAAAGCCCCACCTCGAGCTTGGCTGTGCCCACAGCCCCTGCGAGCCAGGGGAGGGGAGAGCACTCCCTGCGTGCTGCAGCCCCGAATTTCAGGGCTCTCAGCCCTGCCATGGCCAGGGGGTGCTGCTGTCCCGGCTCCCTCGCAGCCACAGGATGCTCCGAGGGGAGGGCAGGGAGACAACACTGGGAGACTTGGACGCCAAAGAGGACACCCCAGGCACTGCTCTTCTGTAGGAAGCACAGCGCGGGGGGAATGCAGGGAGACAGTTTTGAGCAGCTGGGAGGGCGGGAAGGAACAACTGGAGAAGGAAGGACCTGAGTGCTCACAAATCAGCATCCCCCCGGTGCACACCGGCCACGAAAACCTCCCCGCAGGAAAAAAATTAAAAAAGGCGAGAAGCAGCACTGCAGGGAGCCCGTGCACGTCATTATCCGGGAGCATCTGGAGGAGCCTTGACACGGGCCGCCCCGAGCAGCTGCTGCGGCGAACAAAGATCTCATTGCCGAGCCGAGGGGACGCGTTGGGCGGCAGCTGCCGGGCCCCGGGGCACGCAGGGCTGGGAACGCTCCCTGCCCAGCCCGCAGCACATCCCGTGCCCTGAATCGTACCTGGGCACAGCTTGCCCGGGGCTCCGGAGAGCCCGGGGTTAAAATCCAGCCAGTCATCCACCTTCAATAAGGAGGCAGCGATCCATCTGCCTGGCGTTTGGCAGCTCCTGGCTGCAGAGCCGACGCATTTGTTGGATCATCACAAACGCGCTTTTGCCCTTTAGCTCCATGGCCCGTGCGTGAGGCTGACTCTGGCAGCGGGGTTTGGGCCAAAGCAGAGCGAGGACAAAGCTCTGGGGACGCGTTGGACACAGCCAGCACTGACCATGCACAGCCCTGAGTCTCCGGGGGAAGACGGTTCAGATAGAGGAGCTTGGCACTGTGACTCCAAAATGCTCCCTCATGGCTCTGCCACCACTGAACCCTCTCCCCGCCCACGGGAGGTGGAAGCCAGGCTTCCCACTGCAGCATCATCTGGTTTTCAGCTCATTTCTGGCCATTTCCTGCCCACTTCCTCCATCCCCGGTGCAAACCCCTCTGAGCAATGGGGTTTGTGTCACAGAAAGGACACAAGGAGGCTTTGGGGTGGTGTGTCCCTCTCTTCAGCTGAAGGGACAGCCCTGGCACTTATGGGCAGGTTGGGGACAATTAAGTGCCTTGCTTCAGCTTCAGGGAAAAGGGAAGATCCCAGGCTGCAAAGCAAGAGGAGAAAATTATCTTGGATTAAACTCCCAGGCCCTGTGTGTTGCCATTTATGGCTGCACTTTCTGCTCCAAGCCTGATGCAAGACATTGCAAGAGGGAAAGAAAGCAGACAGGAGAGAGCCAGCCAGAAAGACAAAAGCCAGGAGAAAAGGGGAAGGAAGAAACCTTTAAAAAAAGACTGAATAATAATAATAATGTTGGGCAGAGGTTAGCAGAGCAAAGCAGCTGCTCTGTCGGCAGCTCCCCTTCACCCTGCACTGGGGCTCTCCATCCTCCCGCTGGCCAGAGAGGCAGCTGCTACAGAACAAGAGCAGTTTCCCAGCCCTGGTGAGGGTCCTGCCAGCTCTGGGGTGCCTGGAGGGGATGTCCCTCACATGGAGATGGCATTTTGTAGGTCTGACCCCCCCCCAAAGCGTGGCAGCATTTGCTCCTTCCTCTTCTGCTGTCACTGCTACAGGCAAGGACGATCCACAGAGTGGGCTGAGCATTTCTGTAGCTCCGGGACCATCCAGCCCTCAGTGAGGATCAGGCAGTGCCAGGGCTGCTGAGGAAAGCGCTGGTGTGTCCCTCAGCGGGGTGAGGAGTGGCACCCATCCCCGCAGGCACTGTCACATCCCAGCCTGGCTCCCCAGGGTCACACCCAGCCAGCTCACTCCCTTTCTGCTGCAGCCTCGGGAAAGCAAACACCACACACCAGGACATCCCTTGCTGCCCAGGGGAGCTGGATGGCACCCTTGGGAGCAGTGACAGGCAAGGCTGGCCCTCACCTGGCAGCCCTTCACACAGGTGGGCACTTCAGGGGACAAAGAGTCCTCATGGCCTCTGCTCCAGCAGTGCCTGGCTCTGGCACAGCTCCCGGGGCAGCAGCCCAAGCTCCTGCACCCGTGTAGGGGACACAGCACAGACCCCAAGGCTGCTGTGCCCCACACCACGTCCCAGCACCCGCCCTGTGGCTGGGATTCAGGGGGCACCACACGTGCACAGGCTCCCCAGGGGTGACACACATCCTGTCTCACTTCCCAGTTTCCAGCCACTGCAAGAGATGATGCATTTGTCCTTGGCACAGGCTGCTCTGGGTGAGAGCTGGGCACATCTGAGCAGTCAGGGATCTGGGTGGGGAGCCCTGTGTGCCCTGGCACTGCTGCTGCCAAGGCTGTGATGAGGGGCAGCACACCACCACGTCCCTTCCCAGGCTGTGACAGGGACAGCACACCACCACATCCCTCCCAGGCTGTGATGAGGGGACAGTACACCACCATGTCCCTGCCCAGGCAGTGACAGGGCCAGCACACCACCATGTCCCTCCCCAAGCTGTGACAGGGACAGCACACCACCACATCCCTCCCCAAGCTGTGACAGGGACAGCACACCACCACGTCCCTCCCAGGCTGTGATGAGGGGACAGCACACCACCACGTCCCTCCCAGGCTGTGACAGGGACAGCACACCACCACGTCCCTCCCCAAGCTGTGACAGGGACAGCACACCACCATGTCCCTGCCCAGGCTGTGACAAGGGCCAGCACACCACCACGTCCCTCCCCAGTGCACTGTGGGGCAGTGGAGCTCCTGTCCCAGCCCGCTGGCAGTGCAGACACAGCCTGAACAGCTGCCAATTACAGCCAGACTTAATTAGACACCCTCTCCCCTCCGGCACAGGGAGGGCAGGCAGGAGGCATCAGAGGGGGAAATGATGACTTTGTAAATGTAAAGAGGGTTCCTGGTGGGAGGTGGGAGCTTTGTGCTGCCTGCTGTGTCCAGAGGCACCGGGAGCCCCCAGGAAGGCTGAGATTGGGGTGGGGGATGCAGGGGAAATGCACCAGGAGACAGATTAAGCCCTTGTGCCTCTGCTGTCCTGGTGACAGCCCCACAAGCTGCCCAGCTCGGGCAGGGCTGGCATGTCCCCTCTCCCCACTGTCACCCACTTGCCCCTGCTCTGTTTAAGCCCCCAGCTGCAGTTACACCTTGGCAAACCAGCCAGGCTGCTGTGCCCTGGCACTGCCAGCTCGCCCTCCCCATCTCCAGAGCACTTTGGCCAGGATGGCGTCCTGGCAGTGGCTCCGGTCCAACCCTAAAACCCTGCCTGGTCCCTGCCACCTGCCACTTCCAGGACAGAAGGGCTCATTAGGGAGCTGAAGTTTCTGACCGTTTCTCACAAGAACCACGCTCCGCAGCTCCAGCGCCGCTGCCGTTCCCACCCAGCAGCTTTTCATTAGGGGATTGCTTTGACAGCACTGCCTCATCCGTTAACGAGCTGGGGACGGGGATGAGAACAGACAACGACAGACTAATTAACTTTTTTTTTCAGTGATGGGAGCCAGCAGACACAAGGGGAACCACTACCAGCAGTTAAGGGAAACAAGGACTCCTGGAATCCTTTCCCTGCTCTGCCACTGGTTCATTTTCCAGCCCTGGGTGCGATGCTGCAATGAACTGGTCACTGCAGAGAGGGGCAGGGAGACTTCAGTTTTACCGATTTTCCCAGCCTTGCAGGAGATGGAAGCAGGAGGGAGGCTGGGACACGCAGCTGCCCCAGCAGAACCCAGTTTGCACAGGCAGGGAGCAGGGAAGGAGGTGGCAGCGGGATGCACGGCTCCAGCCCGTCATTAACACACCCGGGCTGCTCTCCCTGGGCGGCTTCATCCATCAGCATTTTGGTCGAGTGGTTAATGGCTGCGGGGAATCCGAGCCAGCCTGGCACGGTGTGTGCTAAGCAAACAGCAGGGAAAGAAAATAAGGGGAAAAAAATAAGGAAAGAAAATAAATAAGGAAAGAAAGCTCTCCGAGTGCCGAGCACAGCCCTGTGTGTGCTGATGTACTGAGCAGCCCTGAGCCTGCAGCCGGACAGGGTCTGGGAGCCTCGTCTGCTGAGTCACATCAGGGGACCGCAGCCCTCGGCCGAGCCAAGAGAGGCTGGAAAGGGAACGATTCCATCAGCAGCCTCCTGCAAAGCACTCCCTGCTCTGCCCGGGGCCAGGCCCATCCCTGCCTGTAATATCTGCTGGGCTTGAGTCTGAGGGTGCTGCAGGAGGAGAAGGATGAAGCAACTTGGAGGATGTTCGTAGGGAGCAAAGCCAGGGAATCCAGGGAGAGCTGTGGATGGTCTCTCCCTCTCTGCCCACAGCACCAGCCCTCGGATCAGCAGACTGGGCACTGCCACACGTGTGTGGTGCCTGCTGGAAGCGCACGTAGTCCCTCGGCCGTGCCACCCAGCCCCGGGGCCGGCCAGGCAGCCCAGCAGCGCTGGCAGCCGCGGGATCATGCGCGGGCCGCAGCTCCCAAACACTTAACTCAGCAGCGAGAAGCGTCGCTCCCCCTCCCACTGCTCCCCCAGCATCCAGACCACACGTGCCTGGTCCCTGTCCTTCCCAAAGGGACGCTGCTCAGGTCCTGGGTGACTTGTTCCACCATGCTGCCACAGTGAGGTACCAAATTCCCAGGAGGAAAAGCTGCCAGGGACCCTACCCAGCTCCAGTGCCCCCTTTGCTGTAGGAGGGGCTGAGGGCAGTGAGGAGGCCCAGCCCCACAGAGCCCAGCCAGGCTTCTGGAGGACACGGAACTCCCCATTTCTTGGGTAAGAATTCATTCCAAGCACACAAAGCCCTGTTCCTGTACCTGTGCCGAGTGGGGATAAAGGAGCTGAGCCCTTCTCTGAGGGCAACAAGCATTGCAGCAGCTCTTGTTCAAAGAAATCAGGGCTGAAGAGGAGCTAGATGGGAGGAAAACATTCCCAAGGCTTGAGCTGGCAGCAGAGGAACCTGGGGGCTTTGGCAGCTCTGGATGTGGCCGTCTGTCCTGATGGGTGCTGCCCCTGACCAGAGAGCAGCTCCAGCCGAGTGGCCAGCTTTGGTGCTGAGCTGGCCCAGCCAGGACCCAGCTGGCTAACGGTGGCCCAGGAGCTCTCCAGAGATCCTGGTACTCAAAGGCACCAATAAATCACAGGACAGAGAAACAGATGTGGCTTCCAGGACACTGGGAAAGGAGACAGGGCTGCTCGAGAGCTGTAGCTATGGCCAGGGGGCACCGGGAAGGGGAGAGGGAGAGCTCCGAGGCTCAGAAACCACCAGGGGAGGCAGAGCCACATCCCAGAGCAGCTCAGGGCTCACCCCTGGGTGCTGCAGAGCATCACGGCACAGAGCAGGGTGTGCGAGCCCCGGGGGCTGCTCAAGGCTATCCGGTGAGTCAGTGGAGATGCCTTCCAAGGCGAGGGCTGTCTACGCACTGCCCGGCAGCCTGGATACAGTTGCTGAGGATTACAAATGCTGCTAATAATAGCCAGGAGGCGACCGGGCCCCAGCCCTGCGCGCCCCGGCCCAAACACGCTGCCGGCACACGGCGACGCTCTCGCTTTCCCGAGCCACGCCAGGACTCCCTTCCCTGCCTTTGGACAAGGGGCCACCTGCGAGAAAACCACCAAGGCAGGGAGTTCAGGCACCTCAGGTTGTCACCGAGTCCCGTCCAGGCTGGGCAAGAGCAGAACAAGGTCTTACCGTGGACACTGGGTCGCCGTTTTATTTTTAAACAAGATCCGGCGGAGGAGGAGGATTTACGGGGCGTTTATAGGCATCGCTGCCGCCCCCAGCCCCCCCAGGGCAGCCAGGGGTCAGAGCTTGGGGTCAGCATCCTGCTGGGCTGGGAAGGAGCGGGGCGGTCCCTTCCCTGGGGCAGGCAGGGACAGCGCAAGGAACCCGCGCTGGCACGGGGACAGTTCGCTGTAACGCACAGAGAAGGGATGCAGACGGGAAGAATGAACACAGGCACACACCCCGGCACCTGGAAAAGCTCCTGGGGAAAGGAAAAGCCTCACAGGGGTTAGGTGTGCGCACAGGAGAGGCTCACACTGACACACGCTTCTCTTCCCTTAAATCTTCACTTTCTTATTATTTTTAGGAGCATTCCTTGGGGAACGGGGGTGGGAAGGAGTCAGAAACACTCCCCAAACCGCTGCCTTCCCCGGGGGACAACGGGCTTGTCCCCACCCGAAGACAAAACACGGGTTTTGCCGCGACCTCTCTTATTTTAGGGGAAAACCCCGAGCTCTGCGCCCTCCCCGCCACCCGCAGTGACAGAGGGATGGAGAAGGGACACTTCCCCGGGGCTGGGGGGGACCCCGGCCGTCCCGGGTGAGGCTCCTCGGGGAGCCGGCCTTACCTTGCTCTCCGCATCCTCCCGGTGCCCGGGCTGCCGGGGCTCGGCTGGCGGCTGCCGG
>VYZT01051416.1:95017-115118 GCA_013400735.1 Pomatostomus ruficeps | reverse complement strand
CTCTCGGCCGGCTTTACCCGGCGTCATCCGCCCGGCCCTGCCCACCGCCCCGGCCCCCCCGGCCCCGGCACCCACCTCCCGCTCCGAGCCGCCAGCCGGGGCCAGGCCCCGCTGCCCGCCCGCCGGGGATGCGCATCCACCCGCACCCACGGTGGGATTTGGGAAGCGGACACCGGGAGAGGAAGGCTTGGGCTGCCAGCAACCCGGCTCTGCCTGACGCGAGAGCCCAGCTTGGGACAAGGGGATCTTTCATCAGACACTGCCTCATGTCCACAGAGTAATTCCCTAACTGTTCGGCAGCCGTTTGCATCGTCAAATCCTAGAATCATTTACACTGGAAAGGACCTCTCAGATCATCATCCCTTTCAGTGGAGAAATTGTTCCTAATACCCGACCTAAACCTCCCCTGGGCAACTTGAGGACGTTTCCTCTTGTCCTGTCGCTCGTTAACGGGTCCCATTTGTAACAAAGGGAAGGTGTCAGACTCCCGGGATGCTCCCTGCGGGCGGGCGGGCACCCAGGGCTCGGTGAGCTCTGACACACTGGGGGGTCAGCGGCCCTCCTGGCAGTGTTTAATGAGCACTTGCACCTCGTTAGCCCTTGGCTGGGTAGCGGAGGGCCTGGCAGGGCCAGGAAAGCTGTCCTGCCTCCCCTGGGTGAGCAGCATCTGGCAGCACATCCATGCCAAGCTCCAGAGCATCACTCCACCTCCCCGAGGAGCTGCAGGCGATATCAGTGGCTCGTTTGTTCCATGAACTGCTGTTGTACCCACCAGGTAAAGTTGGTACCGAGAGCAGCTGGGCTGCCAGAGCCTCCCCCCGAGCATCTCGCTGCTGGGATGTCTGAAAAACAGGAGACTCAAAATCCGGGATGTGCCCAAAAGCCATCACAAGCTGGCAAGGAGAGTGGCCAAGGAGTTGTCAGGTCCCTTCAGACTCTGCCACTGAGGATTTCCTGCCTCTCAAGACTGCTGGGAGGATTAGCCAACCTTTTACAAAGCAGGCTGAAATTAGAAGGCCTAAACTATCCCTGCCAGGGTGAAAGCAGCACGGAGCTGGATGCATGCGAGGGGAGCAGACATGGGAACTCACCCCGGAAAATTGCTTCCAGGGAAAAGGCTCCGGAGATACCACCAGGAGCAGGGGTTTTTTATTGACTGACCAAAGACAAAACTCAAACAAAGACGGGATTAAATCCCCGGGTGGGAGGAAGGAAGTGAAGCCATGATCCTCGCTGCGTTTGTCTTTATTGGTAATCCTATCAGGCAGGCAATCGTTAGCGATAATTGTATTCTTAGCAACAACCAACCACGGTACTTATCTCCCCTTCTCCCGCAGGGCTTTGCATTTCCTGGGTCCGGATCGTCAGAGCTGCTCTAGAGCTCAGCCAAATCACCCCGAGACTGGCAGCGTCACTGCGCTGTTTGGTTCAGCAGCTTTTTCGATGTGCGTTTCGTCCCTACTTGCCCAAATCCCAGTAGCCACGAAGGCATCATTCCGAGTCCAGGGCATCACTTTCTTTTGGAGGCTTCCCCTGAGCCCTGGAAATCGCTTATGGCCAGAGACAGAACCAGGGTGGGGAAGCTCCTGTGCTCACGTGGACATTTCTGGGCACCAAGAGGAATTCTGGGTGAGACTGACAGAAACTGGGCACTGTGAGCTGCTGACAGGGTGACAGGGGGTGTTTGGGTGTTACACACATTTCCAGCTGTCGCAGTGCCCTTGATTACTGCCAACACCCAGGACACCTCCTGCTCTTTCTCCCTGGCAGTATGAATTTTCCACGGCTCTTGGTTGGAAGCGTGTTGGAGGGTGTTTGCCCGCTCAGGAATGCAGCAGCATGTGGCTTGCATTAACCCAGCACGGAGACAGAGCGCTTCAGCGAGCACCCTCCTGAGCAGCATTTATCACTGCCTTAAAGTAAGAGAAGTTGATCCTGACAGCTTCTCCTGAGGCTGGAATCCCTGACAAGGGAATCAACAGGAGCCTCAGAGGTGCTCGTTAGCAGCTCCTGGCTCTGGACCTGCAGTGACTCCCTCTCAGGTTGCTGGAATCTGCCTCACTCACAGGAGCTGTGAGAGCTGCAGGGTTTGGGTGTCTCTGGAAAACAACACTCCTGGTCTTGAGAGCAACAGCCAGGAGCAGCAAGGACACATCTGCCAGAAGAGCCACTCTGACTGAGCCAAACTGATGCAGGAACGAGGCGACAGGATCAGCAACGGAGCTCAGCTCCTCATGTCCAGGCTTGCAGTCAGAGCTTCTCCTGCACAATGGGATCTGATGGGGATGATCCCCCAAGCAGAATTTGGGCAGAGCAGGTCCTGTGTGATGCTGACCTCTCCCCTCCATGGCTCTCCAGAGGGAACTGTTGGAGTCAACTCGGCCTGGTCCCTGGCCAAAGCTCCCCCTGGGAGGCACAGAGGTGTCTGTGGGGTTCCCCTATCAATTTACAAGGCACGACTGATGCCTCCGGCTTCGCCATGCTCGCTCCGGGACGGGAGGGGACGGATTCACATTCCAGGTCAGCCAGACAAGCTCCCAGCCAGGGATCGCTGCCCTGGGTCAGCCCCGGGACAGATGAGCTCGGGGAGGGGATCTCCTGGGCACGGCACCCCCGGCCCAGCCCCAGCCCAGGCTCGGGCTGAGCCCGGAGCGGGGCAGCGGCAGCAGCTTGAGCGCGCTGCCCTCTCTTGGGAGGAGAACCGCCCTGCAGCGCCCGGCGGGCAGGGGATGGCTCGGAACCGCTTCCCGGGAGCCCCGGGAGGGCAGGGAATGGCTGGGGACAGTCCCCGAGAGCCTCGGGAGGGCCGGGATGGCTCGGAACCGCTCCCCGAGAGCCCCGGGCGGGCAGGGGATGGTTCCCAAGAGGCTCGGGCGGTCAGGGGCTGTCTGGGGACGGTCCCCAGAGCCCCGATCCCGCACAGAAGCCGCTTTCACACGGCCGCCAGCTCCGGGCCGCAGCGGGGGAGCCAAGGGCGGCAGCAGCTGAAGAGCTTTGCCAACAAAGGGGGATTCAGGAGAGCCGCGGTGACAACTGCTCCGGGAAACAGCCCCGGCACGGAAAATGCTGCGCTGCAAATCTGCCTGCGGCAGGGACAGAGCCGGGCTGGCTCCTGCTGCCCGGGCCACTGCGGGTGGCAGCGCTCCCAGCACCCACAAATGGGGTGTGGGGCGGTCGGGAGAGCCTTCTGGAGGCACAGAAAGGTCTGCTCTGACACACCACACGCTCGCAGCCTGCGAGCTGTACAGGCAGGCGCTGCTCCGAGCTCCTCTGCTCCCCTCCCACCCAAAGCAAGGAGATTACTGGGCTCCAACACCCTCCTCTGCATCCCAGCCATTACCTAAGAGTGGCTCCACAAGTCCCTGTGCAGTGAGGTGAGCAGACACATGCTGTTTTCCAAGGGGAAAAAGCAGGATTTTATGTTCCCAGATCCTCCCAGAACCCATTTTCCCTCACATAAAGTTTGAGCACAGACCAGTCTTATAACTGGTCCAAACTCAGATTATTTCTGCAAGTCCCAGTCACGGATACCACTTGTTCCTTGCCAAGAACACAGCCCTGTCCGTCTTGATGCCAAAAATGAGAAGCTATCCCAAGAAATGCCTCTGTACTCACTGTTCTTCAGGCTTGGAGGTCACTCCCCTACCTGGCTGGCTTCTCATTGGCCTTTTGACACCTGGCTGTGCGCTGGCTCGGGGACATTTGGGTTCAGTCCACGAATGGCAGAGCTCAGCTCAGGGGTGGGGATGGCCGTGCCTTGTTTCCACCAAAAGGAATGATTCAACCCAGGAGCTCTCCTGGGAGTGCTTGTTTCTAGACTTAAACTCCTGTCACTACCCCCTCTGCTTGTGAGGCCTCTGCTCTCTCATTTCTTCCAAAAACTTAATTAATTTTACAGCCTAATCCCTGAGCCAGGGCAGGCTTTGAGTTGTTGAGGGTCTTCAAGGTCTTAAACGAGTACAACTGGCCTTGCTTTTGACAGCACACTGACACAAGTGGATATTCCAAAAGCTCCTGGATACTGGCAGCCACCCCAGCCCCAGCTGCAGTGGAACAGCTGAGAAATGACACAGCCTTGGGTCCAAACACAGCAGTGCTGCAGCAGAAAAGCCATTCTGGAATTCTGCTGCAGCCCCGGCCCGCCTTTCCCCGACAGCACAGCTGGGACACGGCTGCTGCTCCAGCTGCCCTGCTCTCCTCCTGCTCCGGGCAGGCTGCTCGGGTTTGTTCCAGGGGCAGCCCCCAGCTCCAGGCCCCTCTGCTGAAGGACAGGACACACTCGGTCACAGGCATCATACACAGCTGGGAGCCACCAGGTCTCAGACCAGGAGGGAGATGGAATGATTATTTCCCTCTGAACACGTTCCCAATCAGCTCTACCTGCCTCGATCCATGCTTCTCCAGAAAGAGAGGAGGTGCAGCCCACAGAAGAGCCTTTATGTGCCTTGAAGGAAAAAATGTGCTGCAAGCCTGTTCATTCAACCCCAAACCGGTGTGAAACACGCAGCTGCTCAGGGCCATGCCTGGCACTGCAGGAGGGACACAGCCCTGCTCCATGACTCGCTTTCCAAATGCCACAAAAGAAAAAGCTGGGGTTATTTGCTGCTGCATCAGACTGGAGGAAAGGAGCAGGAATGTCAGCAAAGGTGCAGGACAGGCTCCCCAGCAGTAATTAAAGTATCAGTGTGTTGTCCTCCTTGTTGAAATGAGGATGCAACTGTCACAAAAAGGAAGATGTGTAGATAAATCAAGAGGAATAAAATAATTCAAGTGCTGATTGCAAGGCCACAGAGGGACTGCAGGAGGTACCTGCAGTTCCTGCAAACGAGGAAGAACAGTGAGGTTATCTTGAAGCACCCCAAACTGCCTCTGCAGACTGAAAAACAAGAGATCAGTTATGAAAGCATTTCTACAGTGGCTGTACAGAGTTTTCAGCCACCATTAACTCACAGCGTTTTCTGGAACTGGGGCTTGTTAAACGCCAAGCACGGACACACCCGAACCATCCACAAGGAGAGGAGGGGCTCATCTGCCAATTGTGCATCGAGCAGGGGAGGGCAGCTGGGCATGGGGAGAGCTGCTGAAGGACAACTGGAAAGGAGAAACAAAAACAAACGGCTTTATAGGTGACACTAAAGAATGTTTCCAGCAGTGTCTGGGAAGGGGAGGATAGAGGTTGATGTGGAAATGAGCAAGCTGCCTGTCTGCTACCACAAAGCCATTTACTCTTTGAGGTGTTTCATTTTACAATGTATTGCTATAAATATTTCAAAAGCCTCAGGGCTGCTGTCCCACACTCTGTTCCAGCTTATTTACCTACAGCTACTGGTTTCAACAAAGCTCACTGACAAAATATACAAGTTTTTCCGATTTCCCAGTCCTTGCTCCACCTCACAGCCAGGCTCCCTGAGGCAGCTCTGTCCCAAACCTCTCTGCTTGGAGTGCAGCCCTTTTACAGAGCCCCTCTGCACTCTGGGGCTTATTTAGAATCACCGAATCACAGAATGGGTTGGGTTGGAAGGGAACTTAAAGCCCATCTCGTTCCATCCCCGGCCCTGGCAGGAACACCTTCCACTACCCCAGGCTGCTCCAAGCCCTGTCCATCCTGGCCTGGGACACTTCCAGGGATGGAGCAGCCACAGAGCTCTGGGCACCCTGTGCCAGGGCTTCAGCACCATCACAGTCATGAATTTCATCTTCATACCTAAACCTAATCTAAACCTACTCCTTTCAGTTTGAAGCCATTCCCCCTTGTCCTGTCATCCAGGCCCTTGTAAAACACTTCTCTCCATCTTTCTTGCAGGTTCCCTCCAAGCAGCAGAAGGCTACAATTAGGTGACCCCAGAGGCTTTTCCAGGCTGAACAATCCCATTTCTCTCAGCCTTTCCTCACGGGAGAAGTACTCCATCCCTCTGATCCCCGTGGTGGCCCTGCCAAAGCAGAAACGACACCAGGAAGATGAAACCCCCTCTCCCCAGTGTGAGGTGGCACCAGAAACACGACACAGAAACCTCTCGTGACACAGGCTGGGGAAGGCAGGGCAGGGGAAAAGAGCAGGGGGGGCAGTCTGGTAACAAATCTACCAACAAAACCTTCTCCCAAAGCCAGTGCAACCCCAGCAGCTCCCAAACCATGCCCCAGCACAGACATGCAAACCCTCAAGCACCCCCAGAGTTGTTACCTGGCACATTTAGCACTTTGGGAAACAGAGGTGCACACCTGTAAGGTTTTTTTTTCAGATCGCAGTATGAAAAAAAGTGACAGGATAATGCAAAATAATTGATTTTATTTAAAATAAAAAGCAAAACCACAATCATCCGAACAAGACAAGTATCCCAGCTCTGCTGGATGGGTGATAAAAGCAGCTAAGGGCAGTGGCAGGGCTTGGAGCTGACAGTGGGACTGTTACACGAATGGGGAACACTTTCCTTCCCCCCTTTGCACGGGGCATGCCAAAAAGCTCCCGTTACAATGTGCCCACGCAGGCATTTCAGACTGGAGTCAGCCAACAGTCTCGCTTCCCAGCCCACGATGGCTCACGGGGACTCAGGGAGGAGAGGAGAGGTTAGCTGTGAAAGAGGTTGCTGTCCTTCCTTGAAGCATTTGGAGAGGTTTGATGTAACTGAGAAGACAAACCAGAGCCAGCGCACACGAGCTGGAAAGGGGAGGAAGGGCTGCCAGAGGCTCCTCGGTGTCACCTGGTCCCACCTCACTTGTGCAGGGAACAGGTGTTGGGTCTGCTGCCTCCTGTCCACATCTGTGGTTCTGACTCGGTGTTGGGTCATTTCCTCCTGAACTCTCAGCCTGTGTCCGTCACCAGGCTCTAAAGCACAGCCAGAGCTCCCAAATCCCATCACCTTTCCCAGAGCAGGCAGGATTGTGACAATGACACCCAGCCTGAGGCTCTCTGCCCACCCTGGGGAACAGGGCAGCCCCCAAAGCCCCAGGGGGCTGAAGCAAAGCTGTGCTGCTGCTCTGGGGCTCAAGGAAATGAGGGGCCCACGGGGTGCTGGACCAGCTGCATCCAGGGCCTCTAGAGTACGAAAGCAGTGGGGCTGGAACAAGAGACATGGATGCCCCAAGAAGCACAAGCCTGGAGAAGTGGGAGCACAGCGCCCACTCCCCCCATCCAGCTTCCCACAAGCACAGAGCTAGGCACAAAGGGAGCACAGTTTTTAACTGTCCTCACTCAGCCAGCCTGGAACGAGGGCCTGGGAAGCATGAGCTCCCACCATTCCTGTCAGGCCAGTGAAGCTGACTCCCTGATGAGAGAACTGCATCTAGTCCTAATTAAAAACAGATCCTGCTCTAGCAAGAGCTCCTGTTCAGAGCAGCCCATGGAACAGCAACTGTTCAACCCTGGTGAAAACAAAAAGTCTTGTTCTGCTACAATTTGTGTACCACACAGCAGTTCTGGAAGGGCCACCATGGAACACCAGGTGGCCAAGAGCATTGAACAGCATCCCCAACATTTTCTGCTACAAAAAGCTCCCACCAGGCTCGGAAGTCTCAGGTTGCTCAGGATGAATGGAACACTTTCTGTGGGTGCATGGCTTCAAAGTATCTTACACAGCAGCTACAGTTCAGCCCCACAACAGCCCTGCGAGGTAGGGATTCTCCTCACTGCTCAAAGAAAGACTCACCAAGTGGCTGAGGCAAAGCCGTAAGTGGAAGAACTGGAGATCCCAGAGTCCTGATTCCCAGGTGGCCTGAAGAGACACGGTTTCACAGCAGGAAGTGCCCTGTGGAGCAGTCAGGTGAGGGTTGCTGATCTCACAATGTCTGCAGTCCAGTGTAAACCTGCTGCTGTTCGTGAGGGGTGTCACAGCAACACAGGCTTCACCTGGAATCGCTTTGTTTCACACCTTGGAAGAGTTCACAGGCATGGAGGAATGCTCTGCACACTGCATCTTCCCACTGTGCTTCCAGAGGCAGAGGTGTGGCTGTCCCAGCACAGCAATCAGGCTTTCACATTTTAGATTTTAAGGCTGTGCAAGCTGAACCACATGTGCCAAATGCAGCTCCTTCTCACTGAGGTACTGCCCAGCCAACAGAGAGGGCAGGGACAGCTCTCCAAGGCCTCCCCTCACCGTGACAGAGCTGAGCCTTGTGAGCCTTCGCCTCTCCAGGCCCCACATTCTCCCAGGAGGCAGCAGCTGCTCTGAGAGAACACACACAGACTGTGCAGGCTCCCAGGCTGTTCAGCCTTGGCCAGAAATGCCAGGAGTTGGAGAAGTTGGAGGTTTTTTTAAGCAATCTTGTGGAAGAATCTGCAGTGGCTACAGAGCAAGTGTGCTTGCTTATGCCTGGCTATCTACCACAGGAAATCTGGGAGTCTGCACAGCTAAAGAATGCATCAATAAACCTTCCCTCTCTCCGTTTCCCCACCACCACACTGCTACACAAACTGACTGGCACAGAAGAGTCAAAAACAGAGATCCTGACAAACATATTTAGGATTCCTTTGTACAAAAGAATATGGCCCAGGAGTGTTTAAATACGGAAGAGACAAGGTTAAAAATGGGTCACAGAACCCAGAAAAGCAACACTTCAGGTTCCACCGAACCCAACACGTTTAAGAAAGTCACAGTTGAGGCTTTAATCTCTCTTTAATTTGCTCTCACATCAGTGCCTGGGCATTGCTGTGTGTTCACTACATGCACAGCACTTCTGCTGCAAGTTTCCTCTCCCAAAGAACGACTGAAGTGAGTTCTATATCCACCTCCTAGGGCTCAGAGGAGCACCCATGGAAGCAGCCCATGGGAAGTTCAGATTTCCTGGCAGCACCTTTGGCCACACAGAGACACCACTGACACCACCTGACACCACCAGCACAAACCCTGCTAATAAACAAACCAGCAGCTCCAACAGATCCCTCGGGGACGAGAGCTTTACCTGACACAATACAAATGCATCTACACAGACTTAAGCAACACATCGCATTTTTAAAAAGCATGAAACAACAATATGACCCCTCCTCCCCCCTCCCCCCCACCCCGAGTCCTTTAAAACTGGCACTGCAATTTTCAGAAACGTCTGAACCCACAACCTCAAGGAAAAGCCATTCAGGGATGTGAACTGCACTGGCTGAGTGAGTCCAGGGCCCCAGAACCGTTTGGTGTTTCAAGCCCAGCAAATGTGACCCTGCTGGAGTCAGACCTTGTCAGCAGCTGCCTTGTGCTGAACACCACACTGGCACCTGAAGGACTGGAATCACTGGCAAATGCTGACATTTCCCCCCCCTCCCCAGTTTTTGCTGTGCAAGAAACTCCAGGATTCTCCTGCTCCATCGAGCTTCCCACAAGGTGCCAGTGCAGCTTTGTTACCTGTCATCATGACAGAGCGGGAGTAGATGGACTGCTGCTGGTTCAGCTGCTGCACCTCAGGTCTGTGCATGGAGCACGCAGATTGAGACCAAAAAGACACTTCAGGTTGGTGGACACCTCTGCTCAAGTTGTTTCAGTGCTTGGGGCATTCACTCCACCTTCCCTTCCTTGGCTGAACAGGGATCTTCTCTTGGAAACAAGATGAAAAAGGAAGGTGTTTGCCCAGTGGAAGCAAGGTCAGGTGACATGGGACAAATACAGCAATGCTGCTGCCACTGTAGGGAGAAAATTCATGTGGCCAAAGCTCAGCTGGAGATGAAACTGGCCAGAACTGTGGAGGAAAATATAAAAGAGTTTTTTCAAATATATTAATGGCAAAAGGCAAATTAGAAATAACACTGGCCATTCCAGGATGAGGATGGCCACCTCACAAACAGGGACATGGACACGGCAGAGGTGTTTAATGTTTCTTTGCCTCTGTCTTCAGCACAGATGATGGACCAAGGGGGTCTCAGCGCCCTGAGCTGGAGGACTGTGACTGTGAGAATGTTCAGCTCCCAGCTGACCCTGAACTTGTGCGGGATCTGCTGGTCGAACTGGATCCCTACAAATCCATAGGGCCTCATGGGAATCATACAAGAATCCTCAAGGAGCTACTGATGTCATTGCAAAACCGCTCAATGATTTTGGAGCAGTCCTGGGAATCCGGAGGGGTCCCAGCTGACTGGAAGCTGGAAAATGTTGTTCCAGTTTTCAAGAACAAGAAAGACTCTGGAAACCACAGAGCTGTCAGTGTCACTTCAGTGCCCGGCCAAGTCATGGAAGAGATGATTCTGGGAAGCACTGAAAAACACCTGGAGGACAATGCAGGCATCAGCCACAGCCAGCACAGCTTCATGAGGGGAAAGTCCTGCTTGTTGATCTCCTTCTGTGACAGGGTGACCCACCTGGCTGATTTAGGAAAGCCAGTAGGTGTCATCTTTTGGACTTCAGCAAAGCTTTGGATACCGCCTGTCCCAGTGACCTTCTGGACAAGCTGTCCAGCCCACAGCTGGTTAACTGTGTTACATGGTGGGTGAGCAGCTGGCTCACAGGTGGGACACAAAGGGTGACAGTGATTGGGGTGACACCAGGCTGGCACGGGTCACTAATGGGGTTCTGCAGGGCTCCATCCTCAGCCCTGTGCTCTCCAACATCCTCATTAACACCTTGGACACAGGACTGGAAGGAATATTAAATTTGACAACAACACTAAAGTGGGAGGAGCTGTCAACTCCTCGAGGGTAGAGAGGCCTCAACAAATTGGAGAGATGGGCAATCACCAACCGTGTGGAGTTTAACAAGGGCAAGGGCTGGCTTCTGCACGGGGACAGGGCACTCCTGGTTGTGTGGACAGACTGGGGAACGAGAGGCTGGAGAGCAGAGCTGTGGAAAGGGACCCGGGGGTGCTGGTTGGTGGCAGGTAGGATCTGAGTCAGCAGTGCCCTGGAGCCTGGAGGGCCAACTGTGTCCTGGGGGGCATCGGGCCCAGCATCACCAGCCAGGCAAGGGAGGGGATTGTCCCACTCTGCTCTGCACTGGGGCAGCCTCACCTCGAGTGCTGGAGGCAGCTTTGGGAACCACAACATAAAACAGACATTAAGCCATTGGAGAGCGTCCAAAGGAAGCCAGGAAGACGGTGAAGGGTCTGGAGGGAAGCTGTATGAGGAGTGGCTGAGGTCACTTGGTCTGTTCAGCCTGGAAGAGACTGAGGTCAGACCTCACTCAGGTCTTCAGCATCCTCCTGAGGGACAGCAGAGGGGCAGGTACCAATCTCCTCACTCTGGTCACCAGTGACAGGACTCAAGGTAATGGCTGGAGCTGAGTCAGGGCAGGTTTAGGTTGGATATCATGAGAAGGTTTTCCACCCAGAGGGTGGCTGAACACTGGAACAGGCTCCCCAGGGCAGCGGTCACAGCACTGAGCCTGTTTGAGTTCAAGAAGTGTTTGGACAATGCTCTTGGGCACAGAGTGGGGTTCTTGGCTCCTGTGCAGGGCCAGGAGTTGGACTTGATGATCCTGATGGGTTCTTTCCAACTGCCCGTATTCCAGGGTTCTGTGAGACACACACTTGGAAGAGCCAGCCCTGCAGAAGGGTAAGATCCAAGGACCCATTTCCACAGCTCAGTTCTTGCAGAAGCTCATTTCTTCCTTGTTCTTCCTGAAACTCTGGTGTCAGATCCGCCAGATGTTCCGACAGGCCAGAAGGGCTGGTGTTCCTTTCCTCAAGTGTACAGGACAACATGTAAACAATATGACAGTGTCAAAGCAAGGCAGGTTTTTACATTTACCTGCTGGTTTTAAAAGGAGTTCTTTAAAAACTGACCGTTGTCTTCCTTGCCAGTTCCGTGACCCATTAAATACTTGGCGTGTCCTTACCCACAGCTGGGTTATAGTGCACTCACCCGGGGCGCAGAGGGGACAAAGCATTGCACAAAGGACGTCGGCGGGGCATTCCCCTACAGGTTATTCAGGAGCCAACCTTGGACAGCACGTAACGAGGAGGTCTGGATCGAGGAAGGGTGACAAAAACTTAAGGAGTGTGAGAAACAGAAGCAGAAGGGGGTAGAACAGAGCTGGCTGGCTGCTAACGGAGCTTCGATCGGCAGCTGCCTCTGGGCAGGTGGAGTTATCCCTCAGGGGTAGCTGCGGCCTCCACAGGATTCCCTAATCCTGTCAAGAAAAGGTACAACTGCCTTTGAGCATTCCCCTCGTATCAGGGCACAAGATCCCAGCATGCAGATTAATTTCAGGCTCATTCTTCCTCCAGAATTGTGCAAGCAGGGTTAAGATTTCATGTTTGGAAGCGTTTCTAGCAACTAAGCCATCACACAGCTGGAACAGAACGCCCACCCGCCCTCACAGAGTGAAACAATCAACATACAGGAGGAAGAACAGTGAAACCCAGAAAGCAAATGTTCTAGGCAAGGAGCTGGTTTTTAATATTTAGGGTATTCATTTCAAAATTTGAATGGCAAATAATTTAGAAATGCATGGGTTTTTCAGAAGAACAGATCTGCATCGTGATCTGCATTTTTACAGCTCTTTTTTTTAAACCAGGACCTGCATTAAGGTTTGTTCTCTCCTGCTGCTCGTTCTCTGCCTGAAGTCACACCGGCTGCCAAAATGGGATTTGACAATGTCGTAACAAACAAATTGTGAAAGCCTCCAGGGCAGAATAAGCAGTCAGTACAGTTCTCCCCAACCTTTAATGACGCTCTGTGCTTGTAATCCAATTGTATTCAGTTATGAGCACCTCCTGGAAGCAAGAGAGCAATCTCCAGGAGCACACAGGTCTTCAGGCAGTGCGGGCACTGGGAAGTTGGGCATCATGCTGGGAATAGGGACCTCCTCAGGTGAATCACTGCTGCACACCTCCTGCAGCAAGCCACACACTAAGCAAGACCAGCACTTGCATCCGTGCCAGACCTGGAGCACCCAAGAGCTCAGGAACTGGCCAGCTCTCTGACGCAGGCAGGCAGCCAATCCAGCAGCATCGGTTAACCAAGCTGCAAGGAATTTGCTTAAGAATTTTGGCAAGCCTCTGCTATATGAGAAAAAAGCTTCATTTAGCAAAGAATGTTTAAGTTCTTCCCTGCAGTATATTCCCAGATTCCCAGAGTTCCACTGCCTTTAACCTGGCCAGTCCAGAGAACTGCTTTCCTCAGCAACCTTACCCTAAGCATATCTATTCTTGATTTTGCAATATTAATGTTCCCTCCTTCCACACTGACTGAAACTTGCTGGTTATTTATTTATTTAAAATGTAAACATAGACATTTGGAATTTGGGATGAATTTTGCCTTTAACAGATAAAGCAGCGGAACAAATTGAAATATTCCAGGCAGCAATTAGGGAAACCATAAAATTACTTGAAGGTTTTCTGTTTGAACAAGATATTGAAACCTGAGTGCTGCCTGCTCATTCTTCATCTCTAACTGTTGACTATTCATTTGTGCTCTCTGAAGAGCAGTTAAAACATCCCACCTCTCCCATTAAACAAAGATAAAATCAAATCCTTTCGTCTGTTAAAAGAGACAACTACGAAAAGTAATAAAACTGTTTATTAAATAAACCTCCTCATTTTTAAAAAAACACCAATAATCTTAGTTTTCTGTTTGGAACAATTAAAGTAATTCATGGAGGGAAGATACCACTGGCCAACTGCTTTATGTCCTGTAAGGAATCCCTTGCTCTCCATCCCTCTGGCCTGAGGAATCCCCTATCTGAAGTGTGCCAGCCTTCCCTGCCATTGTCCTGCGCTTGTTTAAAACCAACAGCTGCCCCGGGGTCACCTGGAGGAGCTGCGCTCTTTGCTCACGCAGTCGTCCTGGGAGGTCGTGTCCCCGTTCCCCATCATCCCGCACGTCCTCCGCTTTTTCCTCCGGTGCATCATCCCCTCTGTCTCGGAGCCAGAGTCACACTGAAGGGTGGAAAGATGAAACCACAATTCAGAGGAACCTCCCGAACTGCCTGTGCTGCGCAATTCACCACAAGAGCTACTCAGCAACTCTGAGTTCAAAGAACGTGCTGTTTTAGATTAGACGTGGGAAAGAAACTTTAAATTAAGCATTTAAAAATCAGGAACAGAAACGTTCTTAGATTTCACCACTGACTAAAGCTGACTTGGGGCAAGACAATGAATGTGTTCCTTTTGGCCCCTAGAAGGACCTCGTCTTCCAAGAGAAGACCCTGGCTTCTGGAGGATTTAGGTGTCGAGAAGAGTCCTGTGTCACAACTGATCTGTTTTGGATTTTGTCCCCTCTCCCAATATTTAGAACATTCATTTTGCAGCCATTTTCCACAAGCTAAATGAGTGACAGATTCATATGTAATACAGACATGGACCAACCAGACTGAATCCATTTAGAAATGCAAAGAGAGGCTTCAGCAAACAGGACCTGCTAAGACCACAGGACCCTCCCCCATGTAGATTTGTTTAGCTCTTTCCATTAATTTATTCCATAAGGCACAAATATAAGGATGATCAGTTATGGAAGAACAATGCAACTGCAGCATACAGATCACTTATTGCAGTAAAAAGCATTACCTCTGAATCAGAGTCTGAGGAGCTGGAACTTGAGGAGCTGGAAGAATCACTAGAACTGTCAGAAGCAATACCAGTAGACTCCTGCAGGTCAACCGAATCAGCCAAGGCTGCCAAGTCAGGATGTTCCTGCTTTAGGATCCTAAACACAGTTTGAATTTCAGGGTTAGCCCTTGAACTGTAACACTGCATGTTAATGAATATTTTTAGGTTTTGTTTTCAATGGAGAGTATGAAAAGAAAGCTACTAAATCTCTTACCTGTACCACTTCCGTGACAGTTTGGGCCTCCCTCTCACTGTCTTGTGCCACACCACCGGGAAGTTGGTACAGCTGGCAAAGTTTTGTGTGATGGCAATGGTCGTGTCAAGATTGAGGACCACGTGCCACCAGCCACCTAAAACACAACACCAGTGAGCATTGGCGGCTGCATGGCAGGGAGCAAGCTCAAGAACACCCAAAAACACCTTTCCCATAGTGCAGGCAGAACTGGACATTATCTCCCAAACCCAGGTGAGTTTGCCAACACATCCCCTTTCCTCAGCCTTATTTCAGCCTTCACCCCAGTGCCTGACAGGTTCTTCTTGTTCCAGAAGGCTGCTCCATGCTCTGACCAAATTCCCCAGCTCACACACAGGACTGCAGATGTGATTTGACAGCACCATGGTGGCTGCTGACGGTTTATTTAACAGCAACAGCCATTGTGACCCAGACTGCACAGAGGCCCTTTCTGTTCAGCTGGAGAGCACTTTCCACGCTGATTTTGTAAGGTTCTTATGACTACAGACTAACCTTTCATTTAAAAATAGATGCAAAATTGTTTCTTCACACAGGATAAAAATAGTGGAGTTCTTACAACCCACTTACAGCCTCATAAAAGACTGAGGGAACAGTTTAATGGAACTTGACAGCTACAAACTCCTAACAGAAGGTACACTCAGGAGTCACTAATAAGTGCCAAAACAATCACAAGGCACCCTTCACACACCAAGTCAGCTGGATGTTAGAGACAAGCAACGCGGACAGGAACGATGGGCTGTGCTGCACATAAATGATGCAAGATTCAGAGGTTAGAATCTGGCACTGAACTCACCTCACCCCCCGTTACAATGGGCACACAGTGTGCAGCCACTCAGAGGGAAGGGCATCTGTAGCAGAGCTTTATTTAGCTTTTGATTTCAAATGCAAGATGAAGCATAACTACAGAGAGGTGGGTGGAAGGTGTCAGTGCCTTTAAGTAGTTCATTTTCAACAGCTAAGAGAAATTCACATGCAAAATTCAGTCGTGAATTTGCTCCAGCGTGTATAAACTCGAGCACTTTTGTCTAAGAGCTATGGGTACTTAAACAGTTCTATTATTTTATGCCATTATTTTATGCCCTGACAGCTTCCTATTACTGCAATTCAGTTCAGGATCCCATTCCTGTGATGCTGTAACTCCAGTCCCACTGGTTCTGCCATCTTCACCACATGCAATCCCATGCCACAGGCCACACATGTTTTGGGACATTCAGGAAGTAACTGAATAGTCTCAAAACGAGCTCAGGAGTTTCTTTTGTAAGAGATGGTCTGTATAAAAAATATTACAAATAAACTTTTCTCTCCCAGATTTCCTTCCTGGAGAGATTTGCACATACCTGGCACGAAGACCGTCTCTCCTGGTTTCTGTAACACTTCCAGGGGTTTGAACTCGGGGGGCCAGGTGGGAAGCTGTGTCCGAGGATAGATGACATTGAACCAGGTGATGGCCTCGTCCTGCTGGTTCCCTCCCTCTTCCCGCGTCACTTTGATCAGCTCTCTGGGAGTGCTGGTTGGGAACAGGCACCAACGCTTGTGTCCCTGCACTAAGGCATTCCATGCACTCGTTCCCAAGGGATCGATGTGAATTCCTGTTCCAGAACGAGGGGGGCCCATCACAAACCATCTGCATGGAGGGGGAAAGAAGTTCATTAGTCAGGCAGGTAGCTCCCTTTCTTCACGTTACAGAATAACAGCTGTTCATTGCCCATTCAGTTAGAAATTAAAGCAATAAAGGTTCCTTCATTTACATTCTTGATTTTGTTAAGTTCACACTGCAGCAAAAAGATGCAACAGGAGTTTAACCTAAAAACCAACATGAATTGGGACAGGAATGACTGTGGCACAAGCAAATGAAGACGAATTTTTATATGTTATAGCTGTATTTTGTTTTAAACATTTCTTCAATGAAATAGCGATTTCACAGTTTGTGAGTGTGATTAAGTCCCAAGAGCCTGTGTTGGGATTCTTCCTAGGCAGGGGGATTCTCCTGTGGTTTTCTAGAATTTGCTGCTCAAGCAGATCCAGCACTGCAGAACAAAAGGCAACACAAGGAACAGAGCAAGTTACGCAACCCTGGCCTCTCCCTGCGCCTCCTGGTCATTCACAACAGGCTTTTCATTCCAACACTTAACTACACCGAGTTATTCTCCAGCGACCATTCAGGATTTGAGGTTTCTATTCCCACTGCCCATTTGCAAGGTTTATTTCTCCCACTGGAGAACTTCATCTACTGTATGTGTTTAACTGCAGCAGCACCTTCAGCTGCTCGTTTCCCTGGAACAGAGCAGTAAGACCAACCACACCAGGAAAAGCAGCGTGGGGTGACTTCATACCAGGCATCAAGAGGAAAAAATGACAATAATTGTTTAATTTGCAGCAGGGAGTACAGAAACTAAAGAACCAAGTGAAATATAAAGGTTCAGAAAATGCAGCGAGTTCTCCATCTCCCCTTTCCAGTGCAGGTGTAAATCAAGCTGGTTTTAAAGGATCCATCCAGCATCAATTGGAGGACAGTAAGTTTGATTACCAAGCTGCTTTCTTCCTGCTTCACACAGCAGCTGTAAATAAGCAGGTGTTTGTCATTTCTATTGCCAATTCACTCTTTAGATTTGTATTAACCTTAGAAAGTAGAGCAGTCTAGGCTTTCATTAAGAAATCAGAAGAAATTAAACATATGAAGGTCTGTCTGGCACAGACAGATGCACTGTTCAATTTACTGTTCTGACAATAATTTGGATCTAAACACACACAGAAGGTTTTAAAACCCTTATTTAGCGACACTGTCATTTACCAGCACCTTCCTCCAAATATTTAACTTACAAGGAACAAAACCCAGTTTGCCCCAAGACATTGAATTTACCATTAAAAACTTCACAACTCCTAAATTCAGTCTGAAAGCAAGACCCAGCCCCCTTCACCAGATTAAAATAGCTGTGTCAGTAAAGGGCTTCCAAACTTACTGTCTTTATTTTAACGAGGAGCAATGCCAATAAAAATGTTCTAAACAGCACCAATTCTTTGTTTAAGGTCTACGCACTAAGACACATCTCTCAGTTCAGAGGTAACGTGCACAGGCTGTATCCTCCTCATACGATTAGCACCACTTCCTGTCAGATTTTCAATTATGCTCTGAAAGCACTGCACACTCATTTCTGTACCTAGATGAACCCTCTGATTCCAGGAGGCATTACTGTGCTCTCGTGCATCACTCAGCTCTCAGAAAACCTAAACAGCCTGAAAAGAACCCCACATTTTCCAGAACAAAACACAAGAAGTCGGATACCAAGATCACGAGCGAAGAGCTCAGCAGGTGCCTGTAGGTGGGGAGGGTGTGGGGGAGACAGACAGCAAAATAAATGAGTCACAGCCAGATCCTCTCATTTACCTCTACCTTGGGTAAATGATCTCTAGTTCGTTAAGTGCATTCAGTTTCTACTACACCTGGTGTGTTTTCGTGTTTGATCACAGTGTTGTATGTTCTCAAAGGGAATTACAAAAATCTCTGCAAAAACACCTCCTTCAGTGATCTCAAATGGAATTGGGTTCTTGCTTCACTCCTGCAAAAGCACAGCTGGACGACAGACACACGAGAGAGTGCAGAGGGAAGTGCCATTACTCATGACTTGCTCAATTTTATTTAAATAAACCACATCACAGCCTGGTGTCACTCAAAGGGCAACAGGCATTGTCTGACAATTATAATGTCACTGTAAAGACTTTAATTACTCGGGAGGGTTTGGCTTCTGCTCATACTGCTATGAAGTGCCACAGTAACACAGATAAAAATGGCTTTTGTACCTAGAAGCCCAAATACAAGGCTGTTGCATTTGAATTTATGAATGAAATGTCGTTTCACCCTTTTCAAATCTGAAGCAAAAATAAGGAAAGAGCTGAAAAGACTGTGTAGATGTGAAATATTGTTCTCTCTCAAAACCATCTGAAGGGGAGCTGAGAACTAGTGCCCACATTAGATCCTAATCTAGCTTAAGATCTTTACCTTAAAAGGACTGACTCATAATTAAACAAAATTCCACACTGTACATAAGCCACTGGTGCAAAACCCAGGAGCTATTTGAAGTAAATTTGAACGCCAGAAGGCACACACAGCAAGAAACTGATCTTTTTAACTCTCAGTAACTATGTAATATTCGAAAAATCTAAGAAGTGATGTGAACTGGCTTAATAGAATGAAAAAAACACAACCCCACGTCATAAACCTGTAGCAACACTGGTGGCAGGAGAAATTGTGATGCACAAATCTGCCCTTCCACTCGATTACAGACATACACTTGTTTTAAAAATTATGTAAAAATATCCCTATTTTATGTGAGACAATCCCAGGTTTTTAGGAACAACCACTGAGCTGGAAAATACCCAGTTTTGTCCTGCTGTTACTCTACCTGTAGGGCGGCCGTCGTTTCTCCCCTGCGTACTGGAAGAGATCATCAGTGAAGAATTTGGGGACCTTGTAGTCCTCCAGGAGTTTCCTTCGCTTGGGATGCTCTCCATAGCTGCTGTCAAAGATGTAGAGGGGGCTGTCATCGCGCGTTGTTTCCATGTACTCGATGTAATATTTCATCTTCATCTTCACCGAATAACCGTCATTGTCCTCCCCGCACTTGAACTTCTGGTTCCTGTACTTGCGTTTGAGCCGCTCCAGCGTCCACTTCTCCTGGGCAGACCAGCCCACCTGAGCATTCAGCAACACCACGGGCTTGTAAGGCTTTTCATAGCGCTCAACGAATTCCTCCACTGTTAACTGGAGTGCATCTGCCCTCTCCACGTTATCCTGTGAAAGCAAGGAACAAAGCAGGACACATATTAGGACAGACTGACGTCCTAGGACTGCGCTTGCCTGTGGGGGAGCTTCACACATATCCTTTGCTCGGCACACCACGAGGGTACGGAGCTGCCTCTGTGTTATTTTAAGCTCCCCGAGGCTGCAGCCCCGTTTCTCCTGGCCCGCTCCCTGCACACATCAGTGACACCAGCAGCCTGGAGCCTTTGGCACTGCTCCCCACCGAGGCAGCTCCCCAGGCGGAGAGGCCACCCTGTCCTTTCGGCTGACACATCCCCTGCCGCATTTCACCCCCTCGGGACACCGGGAAGCGCTCCTGGGAATTATGCGGGTGCCCGTCCCATCCCGGCGGGCCCTGACCTTCCCACACCCCTCGCCACGTGGAGGGAAGAAAGTCCTCTCCCTCCCCAGACCTCCCCCTCCCGCCGGCTCTGAGGCAGCCCCAGCCCCAGGACGGGCCTCTCCCCGCTCCCCATCAACTCCCCCTTCGCCTCAGGCATCTCCAATCCTCTCAATCGCCCCCTCCATCCCTGTCCGCTCAGAGCTCCCCACCCCCCCCCCCCCGGTCCCCCCCCCCCCCCCCCCCCCCCCCA